>JAADWJ010000023.1:0-83590 GCA_023336165.1 Pythium monospermum
ATCAAGAGCCTGGCAGGCTGCGAGCAACTCAATGGCGACCACGGTCTCCACATGCTGCACGACCGTCAACGCCTTCCGTGCCGCAAAGCCGCCCATGGACACGTGGTCTTCTTTGCCACCGCTGGTGGAGATGGAATCCACCGACGATGGATGGCAGAGCACCTTGTTCTCGGACACGAGAGACGCAGCCGTGCAATGGGCGATCATAAACCCCGAGTTCAGCCCGCCTTCCTTGACCAAAAACGCTGGCAAATTGCTCAACGACGGGTTGACGAGCCGCTCGAGACGCCGCTCGCTTACGGATGCAAGCTCATGGACAGCGATCGCAAGAAAATCGAGCACTTTGGCCGGGTATTCACCGTGGAAATTGCCGCCCGAGATGATAAAGCCACCACCACCACGGTAGAAAGTATCCGTGGTTCTCTTCAAGCCCGACGTGGCTTGAACGTTTGTCTTGCGCACGAGCTGGTTCAAGCGCTGGATTTCTTGTTTGGCCTCATCCAAGTCGTTGATGTCCTCTTGCTGGACAGGCGCCGAGTCGGGCGTTGGAGGCTTTGACTCAAAGTCAGAAGACACTTGCGCGCTTCCGGTGAACACCATCGGGTTGTCGGTCGCACTGTTCATCTCGACGTTGATCACGCCCTTGACAAACTGGATGGTATCATGGACGACGCCGTGGATCTGCGGCGCACAGCGCAGCGAGTAGGCGTCTTGCACTTTGCCAACGTAGTTGTGGCTGCGGAACAGCTCAGAGGGGCTGTCGGCTTGAAGAAGTGTGCGGATCCGTGCCGCGACAAGCTGCTGGCCGGCATGAGGCCGCACCTCATGGATCCGTGGGTGGAACGCGTTCATGGTGCCCATGAGCACTTCCAACGAAAGCGCCACCGCGACATCCGCACAACGCGCGACGTTTTCCGCGCGCACCACGGCTTCCGCGCCAATCGATGTGATCAGCTGCGTGCCGTTGATCATGGCAAGACCTTCTTTGGCACCAAGTTGGACGGGCTTCAAGCCGTTCTTGGCAAGCACCGTGGCTGCATCGGAAATCACAAAGCGCGTCACGCCATCGGTGTCGATGATTTTGTCCCACATTTTGCCTTCGCCCATCATGCCCAATGCAAGATGCGCCAATGGTGCAAGGTCACCGGATGCGCCAACCGTTCCCTTGCAAGGCACGACCGAGAGACAGTCGGCGTTGAACGCGTCCATCAGTTGCTGCAATGTCTCCGTGCGGATACCGCTGTGGCCCTTCGACAAGACGTTGATCCGCAGCGCTAAGAGCATCCGTGTTTGGCTTGGTGAGAGTGGCTCGCCCGTGCCAGACGAGTGCGAACGGATGAGGTTTTCTTGCAACTCGTTGAGTTTATCTGGACTGATGATCACATTGGAAAAGAGACCAAAGCCCGTGTTGATCCCGTAGGCGACACGCGATGTATCCTTCAAGATGTTGTCGACGACCTCTCGCCCACGGAGCACACGCTCCCACGCTTGGGGGCTCAAGGTGATCTTCTTCTGGCCTTTGGAGAGCGCGACGAGATCTTCGGCGCAGAGCGAGACACCGTCCAGCACAAGCTCTTGGCGTTCAGCGGTGCCTTCATATTCTGCGTGGCTGGCCATAGTGGATGGTTGGAGTGGGTGGCTTCTTGTCGTGGTGGCAAGTTGAGGAATGGTGCACCAATGCGCGCGTGTGGGTGGCGGATGCGACTTGTTCGTCGACGTCACAGCCGTCGGATAAAGTGGGAGGTTGATCCTCCTGCTCGTCTGCAGATTTTGGTGTTCTGCACGCTCACAACCTCCCACAACGAATACGTGGTAATCATGAGCGCCAAAAAAAAAGATGAGACGGCACATTTTTTCCCTTTGACACTGCAAAAAAGCGGTTGCTCAATCATGACAGCTACCTGTTATAACGAATATGCCGCTTGAAACATATATTTTCTTTTTCCTTGGTCAAGTTCAACATCAACTTGGTAAGTTCGCATACAGTCTGGAAAGTGCGCACTGACAGTTGCGCACATGATTGGTCGGTTACCGTTACCCGACCTAATCCAACTGAAACTTTGTGAAAGAAACCTGTTCTCATCAAAATCACCAGCTAAGAATACCTGAACAGCCCACTCCACACTGGTGTGCGCGTGTGTCGGCGACTGTATCGTCGCAATGGACAGACCTGTTTCCACATATGAACTGGCTCGCTCCCAACCGTTTGGGCGCCGTCAGCCTGCAGTCGATACCGGTATGCAGTACTGGCCGCCAAGCTCACTCGAAGCGCTCCACCTCAACAATCCTGGGGGCTGGCCGAATGGAGCGATGAGTGATGAATATGAGGTGCGTGCCTGGTTGTCTTCGTATGTCTTCGTATTTTTTGTACAGCGCATGTCATTCCTGACTGCAGCATGTCCATATTACTGCGTAGGTGATGTTCATGGAGGACCGTTTGGGGTTAACACTTCGATGCCTATCGGCTGAGGAATCGAATGGATCGACGACACCCTTACGAACGATTGTCAAGTCCACAAGCGACAGTACGAGTCGTGTGCAGGTATATAAATCCATCGTACACAACCAGTTTTGTATCTGGATGAGCTGCTCACATGGACTGGATTATTTATCAGGAAGGAGATTTCCTCATCTCCATCAATGGCCAAAGCGTCGTCGACCTGGACTTCAAGGAAGTGCGACGACTTCTGAAGATATCGCGTCGACCCATTCGGCTACGCTTCCAGACAGTGGCTCTTCCGTCGTCACTGCGCAACACTGGTAGTGAGTACGGGGAAGGATCGGACGTGGCGATCTCCGACATCGCCATGGCAAGCGGCAGCTCGGCAAGCTCCAGCAGCTTCTCCGAGCCAGATGAAGTCAGTGGCTTGGCAGCGTTCTTGATGCATGAGGAGCCGGCAGAACCGGAAGAAGACAACCGAGAAGATGACTTAGAGAGCCACCAAGCCGTCCAGTCGGAGAGTTTCGGTGACGCGGATAGCACAAGGGACACAGAGAATAGTTCGGTCATCACTGATATCACGGAAGTGGATTTCAAGTTTGCTCGCCATTCATCAGGTTTCACAGCGTTCTTGCGGAAACCCTTCCGACGGATGGATGGGCCACACCACGGTGTCATTGAGACCCGCTTGGGTGCGTTGCCACCGGCTCCTCGAGTCCAGCTCGCTCTCGAGTCTCCGTGCAAAGTAAGTTGCTGCTGCATCTAACCCTGGAGGTCGGTCTCATGAGTTTTGACACCTCCCCCCTCCTTCTTTTCAGGCATCATTACGGATCTACTGGACCGAGTTCCCACGCGCTGTCACTAGCCACATCCAGTTCTCTCGGGATCGCACGGTTAAAGTGTGGAGAAACTGGCCTGGACGGATACGGCGATCCAGAGAAAATGATCGCGAGCTCACGACGACGATTTTCGGACTCGAGTTCAGCAAGAGCTACGTCGTGCGTGTCCGGTTCGCGTTCAATCCAGCCCCGTTTCTCTTCAGCGAGTGGAGTGCGCCAAGTGTGTCGATCATAACCATAGAACCAACGCGCCTCCAGTCACTGCGAGCAGCGCATCTGCGAGCATCCAGAGCATGACCATAAGGAAAAGGGGAATTCCAGCAATATACTGTATCAAGATATCATGTCCCTTAATATACTACATTAACATAATTCAGAGTTGTCGATAATTATCTATCGACGTGTCGAAAATACCCTGTTTTTGATTTTTGACCTGGATCGCGCGATCATCACACGTTTCCATTTTGCCCCATTCATTGCCAATCACCAAGACCTTCGACCAAACGAATCTCCACCGACGACCATGTTGATGCACGTGCTCAAGAACCGCATGCCAGTGGCTGCCACTGCCGCGAAGCGCTTCTCCGCGTCGCCTGCGTTCGCGCAGTCGTGCGCATTCTTCAGCTCCGATGCGAAGAACCCGTTTGTGTTTTTCGATATCGCGATCAACGACAAGTCGGCCGGCCGCTTGGTGTTTGAGTTGCGCAAGGATGTTGTGCCAAAGACGGCGGAAAACTTTCGCCAGCTGTGCACGGGCGAAGCCGGCGTGGGCAAGTCGGGCAAGCCATTGCACTTCAAAGGATCCAAGTTCCACCGTATCATCCCAAACTTTATGTGCCAAGGAGGCGACTTCACCCACGGCACGGGCATTGGCGGCGAAAGCATTTACGGCAACAAGTTTGCCGATGAAAACTTTGAGCTTCAGCATACCGGGTACGGCACGCTCTCGATGGCGAATGCCGGTCCAAACACCAACGGCTCGCAGTTTTTCATCACGACCGTCGACTGCCCATGGCTGGACGGCGCCCACGTGGTGTTTGGCAACCTCACGGAAGGCGAGGACTTGTTGCACACCATGGAAGCACAAGGAAGCGCGTCGGGCGCAACGCGGTGAGTGATTTTCGTTGCTCTTGTTGCTTGGGATCCGAAAATCGACTAATTTAATTGTTGTTGTGATTGTCTCAGCTTCGCGGTGACCATTGAAGACTGCGGAGAGTTGTAAACAGACATGCAGTAGCACATAGTGGCGACTCTAACTGTACCAACAGTTAAGTCAGTTGCCCAAAAATGAAACACTTCTGTTTTCAGCTGATGGTATCGGTCCTACAATTATCTATCGTTTCGACTGTGTGCTATGTATGCATGACCTCAAGTTGTCCAACGACAACACTTGTGCCGCCGTCACCAGTTTGTCTGTTGTCCAGTTGACTCACCAGTCGACAGTGAGTGGTGGTATCCACGCCATACATCGTCCCGTCCAGCGCACTGTATTCTGGGGTTTGATCCACGTGGAGATGCATTCTTTTCGCGAGATCCACTGCGCACTGCCACCCAGGACTGCCACCATGCTCCTTGGCTTTCGATACCATAACGAAAGACTTGCCCTGCACGCGACACCGCTGCAAATTGACGACGCTAGTTGGTTGGATCGTATACGGACAGCCTGTTGGCATGGCGATCCGAAGAAGGCCACAATGGGCTCGGAAATCTCGAACTTCAATCAGCCAGGGCACAGTGGTAGTGTCTTCTCTTGCATCGTCATCGTCGTTGACATGGTGGCTCTGGTTGTTGCAAGGATGCAGTGCAGGCTCGCCAGCAGTGATGACATAAATCACTTGAGAGCGGTTCGTTGGATGGAAGATGACAGATGTCGGCGATGGCGTCGTAGTGCTAGTGGCTATGACCCACGAGTCACATGGAGCAACGTCATCGTCTGAAAACACTGGGTGGCCGCTGCCACTGCCGTCGTACACATGCACAAGACGCGCCACACGGCCCAATTCTCTGTTCGTTGTTGTTCGTACAACCACTAAGAAGGCAGCTGTCGTCGTCATTGTCGCTTCGTCGTTGCTATTACCACGAGCACGACGCGGACGCTCGTTCGTCGCTGGCTGCACGTCGACGCCTTCGATTTGCATCTCCCATTTGGTAGGCGATGCGCTTGCTCGTAGTTTACGGTCTGGACCGGGCATGAGAATCTCTCGGTACTGGATCTTCGTCTCCTTGGCCGCTTTACGTGGTGCCACTGGTGCCGGTGCCGTCGTATCCTTGTAGCTCTGTCCAGTACCATTATTGTTTTTGCTAGTGGACGCCGTTGCCACCGACGCCAACGATATTTCTGAAAAGTCCAAGAGCACAAGACGAGGCGACGTGGCGGTGGTGTCACCCACAAGCTCGGACGGCGTTGTGCCCGCGACCAGCACACAACGTGGTCCAAGAAAGCAAAGCTCTTGGAAAGTTTGCTGGCTGGAAGCCGCTCTGGAATGATCGACTGCTGCTGCCGATGGATGCTTCACCCCGCTTCGCTTCATCAATTGCCTGTGTTTGAGGATGCTGAGCGCCTCAACAGGTGAGGCAGCCGAGGGTTTCGTATTGCTGGACAGTCCAGATCGATTTCGTGGAGGCAAAACGCACTGCGCCGCGAGCCGCTGCTCGGCCACATTGAAGATACGGATCGATCCATCGCTATACCCAGCGACAACAAGATGTGGGTCAAAAGAACTGACCGTAAACGCGTCACATGGAACGTTCCGTACATCAAGACGTGCCAGCTCGCGGCCAGTAGTCGGTTCCCAGCATTGAATCGCGTGGCGGTCCGCAGAGAGCGTCAATATGAACGCACCATGCATCGCAAACTGAGGACGAGCTACAATGCCACACGAATTGGTGGGAGTGGCCATTTGGATGGCATGTGGGCGAAGCAAACGACGCTGCGCTGTGCGGAAGTTGACAACGAAGGCGACGCCATCTTGAGCGACGATGAGCCCAACATCACGGAACGGGTCGACCAGGATTTGGGTGATTCCATGGTCTACATGATGATGCGTCGTCGTCTGTTTGCAAGCCAGACGACCGATGCGTTTGAGTTGCGACCAGTCGACTGAGCCGAGGGTCTTGGCAGAGGAGGAGAACTTCATGGGCAGTGCAAACGCTGCGATGGTGGTATGATCCAGTGTGACAACGATCGCCTGCCAGTCGTCAGAGCCCACCCAGTGCATCGATGTCATACGTGATGACGACGCGGACGGAAACACAAGCTGGACGGTAGCTTGCACTTGTTGACGGTCCAGATCCACAAAGTAACAACACGCGTCGCGGTCGATCGCTGCATAGAAGCGACAGCGCTGGCGGCGAGGCCTTGTGTGGTCGCGGTGGTCGTCGGCGACGATGCCATCATCACGGAAACATAGCAACAGAAACCTGTCGTCCGATGGCAATACGATATTGGCGGCCGGCTCCAGCGTGACGTCAGTGGATGAAGTCGGAGTCGGCAGGCGCAATGTCTCGAGACATTTCGGATCGCCTCGCTTAGCACAGAGAAACTCGTGTCCAGACTGCGCAAAAATGGACGTCACCGGACCTGCAGCGAGTGGATGGGAAGTAGTGGTTTGCGATACAATGTCTCCACCTCTTCGAATATCGACTATGAAGAGTGATGGCTTTGACTCGGACACGAGGTCGCCACTTAGACACAGCAGCTGATTATCGACACTGAACTCGAGTGCATGCAGCTCACGTAGACGTGGAGGAAACGCGACCCTCTGAGCTACCAAGTGGCTATCCCCACTCTGTTCAAGTTGGCTCCCATTCTTACCACGCAATTTGCTCAAATCGTAAACGAGCACAGCATCCAAGCTGGCGAGTACGACCGCCAAGAAAGTATGGCTTGGCGACAGCACGAGCCGTTCCACGCGATCGCTCATACGCAAGCAGTGGCGCTCGCCTGATTCAAGCATCTCCAGGACGACCACACTTCGGTCCGCTGCAGTCGATACCAGACAGCCCAGTGTGCAAGACCATACGTAGCAATGAGGCGACGGGTCTATTGACAAACCGATCACTTTCCAATGCACAGCCAGCGATCGGGTCGTCGATAGCTCCATCTTGACAATTTCCATGGGCTTGTCCAGTGAGTACCCCCCGGCACTGCTACTCCGCGATGGTATTGACGCTTGCGCATTGTCTTTGATGGTATCCAGCGGCAATTGGAATTCGGGCTTGGCAGAACCTGGCACTGGGACGTATGTCTTCTTGTTCGCTTCCTGGCCATCGTCGAGCTGATTGCTTGGAGACAACTGGAGCGTCGGTAGCTGGGACGTGTTGCCTCGGAACCGCCATACAAAGACGGCATTGGAGCTCTCCGATGTCGCAAACACTTGCTCGCCATCGCTGGAAAACTCTGCGCCCCAAACAGCACCTGGGCCGGCATGGAGCAAAAACGTCTGATGCATCCGCTGGAAATTGTGCTTGCCGAAATCGCATTGCCAAACGCGCACCGACCCATCACTTCCACCTGTGGCCATGTACTTGAAGTTGGGGCTGAGTGCAAAGCTGGCGATGCCACGCTGACCGAGAAGAGGCATGGAATGGATCAACGCGCCAAACGTAGCAGCACCAACGCTCATCCTCGTCGCGCCCCCACTGCCACCGCCAGGGGTTTCTTCGGCAAGGGAAAAGATAAACAGCCTGTCATCTTTCGAGATGGCGAGAAGCTCGTGCGAGTTCCACGAGATCGCGACCTGTGTGAGTTCACGGTCCTCGCCGCTGTGTTTGCTATTGGTGCTCATGTTTGCCGGTTGTGACGGAGGCGTGAGCACCCGCACGACGCAAAGCGAGACAGCGTCCAGTAGTAATACACTGCGGCGCCCACATTGCAGCACCGCGAGGTAGCGGCCGTCTCGACTGAGGCACAGCTTGCCACTTCCACTACCGCCGCTTGGCGTTGTCGTATCGATATCGGCGATGAGCATCTTGGTCGGAGTGTATCCTTTGTCGACGTCATACATACACAGCTGTCGCCCTTCGCCCGATGTGAACAACGTCTTGCCGTCGCTTTGGTACTGGACATCACATAGGGCGGATTGGTGCTGTTGGAACTCGTGGACGACACGTGGCTGGCCAGGCGCTGACCCACCATCATTTCCACCATCTCCACCATTCTCTCCACTCTCTTGCAGAGCAAATATGCGAGTGCAGCCCGAGCGGAAGCCCACCGCGATCACCACCGATGCGTCGTTGGCTTGTGGATTCCCTGGCATCGCCACCAGACACGTCACGTGGTCACGAGAGACGTCAAACTCCATGGTTTGGGACCCTGTGATCGTGTCCCACACACGCAACGTGCCGTCATTCGCACTAGAGACCAGCAACCCGTCCGGAAGCGTCGCGATCGTATGAACTGGTTGCGTGTGGGAGCGCAGCACTGTGCGGTATTCTTGATCTGCGAGATGCAGCAAACCTATGGCGCCACTTGCGGTACCAACGATGACGCGCATGCCATCGGCGGACACGTCGACGCTTTTCACAGGCGCTTCATGCTCGGCCTCGAGAAAGAAATCGCTGAAATCCAATGGCCAGACACGTAAAAATTTGTCGTCCGAGCCGGTGACACAAAAGCCTTCGTTGATGCTAAGCGAATGGATCGCGGCATCGTGGAGCTTGTACACACACACAACTTCACGGGTGTCGTAGTTGATCACGAGTACAGTACCCACACTAGACGATACATACAGCGGCCGAAGCCGCGGCAAATTGGATGGGAATTGTGGGTAGACACAGTCAAAGCCAAGATCGGTGAACACGGTGCCTCGTGAGTATTCCTTGAGGATCACTGGCGTGCCTGGCAAGTGGTGGCGCGTACCGTGGATCCGCCAAAAGCGAACATTCTCTTTGCCACATGACACCAGTTGGTCGGCTTCATACGGAGAGAATGCAATGGCGTGGATAGGAAAATCACACGTCTGTCGTGCTTTCAGTACAAGCTTCCTGACGGCCGCCGCGGCCGTGGAAGCAGAGGTAGAGCTGGCTGTCGTCCAATTGCCACCATCGAGAAGGCGGCTACAGTCCCACACAAAAAGCTGTGTGCGCGCGTGGTCGTCCATGCCGACACAGCAAAGCGATTTGCTGTCTTGTGAAAACGCCAACACGTGGATGCTCTTAGTCGGCGCCTTGATCACGACGATACAGTCCGTGGTGGTTTGATAGCGACGAAGATCCCATACACGAAGCACACTGTGTGGAATATTCTGAGCCGACGCCAGCAACGCACCGTCGCGGGACACTTCCAGCGCACAAATCTCACCAGTGTGGCCAGTCAAGAACACTTCATGGTCGTTGTCTGAAGGCGCCATCCCTTGGTTCTCTAGCTGAGAGCGCTGCTTGTGTTTCACACTGGCGTCATGGTGCGTGGGATGATGGAGACCAACGAGACGATTTGGGTGGCCATCGCCATGGGTCCTGAGATCGAGTGCAAACGATCGAATCACAATCGTCGAGTGGCTGGCGTACACACAGGCAGACGCATCAGGCAGCCACCGCAGCGCCTTGGCAAATGCATTTGAGAAGCCAATGATACGCGTCAACGAAAGGATCGGATCTGGCCAGTCGGACTGTTCGGAAGCGAGAAACCGCCTTGGTGAAAGAGTCATACTTGCGGCCAGTGCGGATGCTTGATGCCCAGCAGCTGCGCTATGGGAGACCGCACGTCGTGGGGATGGCACGGAAAACCCAGCGTCACGCAGAATCTGGTCGGCACGAGTCAGCACATCTTCTCGATCGCGCAATAGGCCAGTCTCCCGTGACGTCGGAGACAGCGGTAGACCACCAATAGCGCTTGCATCTACAATTGCCACTGTAGGCGATTGCACTGCCTGCGGTGCTGGCGGTGGTGCCTGTAGCTGGGCAGCCGTGGTTGGGATTGGTGAGACTGCCGCATATCCGTCGCTGTCGTGGTCGTCATCTCCATCCGAGCCGTCGTAGGAGTTGTTGTTGTTGACTTCCTCTATCGAGTGCTGCTTGATATGGGACCGCACAATCTTCCGTTGCTCTGCCATCGGCAGAGTCAGCCAAACAAACGGTCCGTTTTGGTTCTCATGTGCTGCCGAAAGAGCAAGGTGGCTTGGGATATTCTGAGGCGTGAACGCCGTTGACGACGTGAATATGTTGCGCAAGTTCATCGAGGCACAGCAAGTCACAGCCTTCAGGTACCGATGGCTCTCGCGTGAGTGGCCGTTAAAGGAGTGAAGCTGCAACATCTCGACCAAGTCAATCGCGATCGTTGTCCAGGTCTCGTCAAGCCTACGTGATATCACAACAAACAATAAAGAAGAAGAGCGTCTCCTGTTAGCCCTCGGCACCCAAACGAAACACACTCCACACAAGCAGCTTCGTACTCCAAAGGAACGCGTAGCACCGTGCCAGAGCTGCGCAAAGACGAATACATGGAGCTGAGCGAAAACCGCAGCGCTGTCTTCTTGGTGGTGAGCAAGTCGAGATGCAGCGTGATCTGCTGGCTTCTCGCACGACGCAACTGGATCCATAGCATGCATGCGCCAACAGGGTGAATACTTTCTTAGACCTCTGCAATCTCCCTCTCGGAGCTCTCACCTGAATGTAAATGTATCGCCCGGTGAGTCCAAGGCCTTGGCTGCTCTTGGAGATTTCGCGCGGGATCCGCAAGTAGTTGGTCGCCGCGATTGTGCCGCGGATCTTGAACACATTCTTGTGGATCTGGTTATCGGTCACTTGGTCCACGTCTCCTTGTTGATGGTAGCCAACACTACGGTGAGCGAGACTGTACCGGATCACTTCGACGTAGGGGTTCTGCCACACTATACAGTGTCACACAGCTCGTTCAGGTGAGCAGAAGAGGGCACATAGAATCAGCATTTTACGACGCGTACATACCTGGCGTGGCTGGCGCAGACGGCACAGCTGCAGCGACGGATACCGACATGCTTCTCTCTCGCGCGCGCGTCCAGCGTGGCGATTATTCAGCGGCAAAGTCGAGCTGTAGCGTTAGCTTCAGCTGCTGTCTGTTCGCGTCCTTTCGGGGATCCAAAGATCAAATGATAGAGGTATCCAAGGTATCCGATAAATATATGGAAGGATACTGGAGGGATCCAATGACAATGCACAGTCCACCCCAACTCCAACGTCTTCCACACAATGAGGACTGTATTAATTGACTCCTATACGCTGGACTGGGTGTCCTCTTCCTCTTTCTCTCGCTCACGACAACGTCTCGTGATGGCTTGGGCTCTCTCTCTTTCTCTCTTATTTGGTAGACAATCCACTCAGATACTCTTCCAGCTCATCAAAGTCATCGGCGCCAAAGTTGAGCACGTCGTCCACATCTTTCGCTGGCTTCGTGGTCGACTTGGCACCGGCCGAGCTGCTCAGCCCTTCCAGCTCAGCGTCCAGCAAATCCAACTTGGTCGGCGACAAATTATCAAAATCTCCGCCTGGCAGACCGCCCAACCCACTGGAGAAGGCTTCCAAACCGAGTTCTTTTTCCATTTGCTTGATTTCTTCAAATTCCTTGGCGAAGACAGCGACCGGATCCTCGTCAAGCAACGAACTGGCGGCAAGCGATGGAACTGGTGGTACACTTGCTTCACCAGACTCACCAGATGCATCCGCCGGAAGCAGTGCCTTCTCTTCGAGATCGCCAGAGAGAGCCACATCCTCGTTTGCTGCTTTTTCAAGCGCACCCGAGGTCAACGACTCCAGCTCACTCATGAGTTCTTTGTCTTTTTCTTCATTCCAGCTGCTGCGGCGGCTCACTTTCTTTGGCTGTTGTTTGGGCTCATCATCCGCACCGATACTGAAACTTGAAGTCTTGGATAGCACCGCGGCTGGCACTGCGGCGCCGGCAGCCGCTGACGTCTTGGTGGCGGTTTCAACCTCGGCAGCTTTCTTGGCAGCCAAGGCTTCCGCTTCCGCTTGGGCTGCTGCCGCCGCGACCTCTGCTGCTGCTTCCATCGCCGCTTGTTCTGCTGCTCGTGCTGCTTCTCGTTCCTTTTTCTTTTTGGCTTGTTCTTCTCGCTGTTTCTGCAATCTCTTTTTACGCGCTTCAATATCCACCCAAAACGCTTCATCGCGGTGAAGCATATCTTCATACGCTTGTCGATCTTCTTCATTCAACGCCACACCTTCCGACTGCGCGGGCGTATCGGCCGCCCCACGGTCGCCTTCGGTCTGGACGTCCGCAAAGATTAAATCGATAAAGAAATCTTGGTCAAAGCGGTCGTCGCCACACGCTCCATCCAACTGCACCTTGGTCAATCTACACCCAAAACACCCCACCACATCATGTCAGTCCCAGCCAAAAGGGTCAGCGGGCGACCAGACAGCCGACAACTAAACAACCTACCGAAGGATACCCTGCGGGATGTACCCGGTGTGAAAAGCACCACGGAACATCGACATGCGCTCGCCCGAGTCGGTCAGATGGCGGCATCGAATGAGCACGTCCCCTTGAAGCATGCAGTTGACGTTGAACGAAATCGATCCTTCGTTTGTGCTGGCCCATTGGACACCGTTGCCATTCTCCATATCCCGCCATGTGGTCGTGAACACCAACTTGCCTCCTTTAAAGATCTGCAAGTACGGACAGCATCCTTCTTCCACAATTTCCTGCAGCTCCGGCTCTGTAGTACTCAGCTCACCAGCTTGTGGCGCGGCTTCGGTCGACTCGGAGGCGCCTTCCTCGGCAGCTGGCAAAGCCTGTGGCTTGACGGCTTCCAGCGTCGTGCGTCGTCCAAATACTGGGATGGTGTTCATGATCACACGACGCAACAGTAGCGGTGACGACCGTGGCTTGACACCGTCCATGACGTGGTTAAAGTACTGGATATAGCGCCGTTGCGATGGGATCGTGAGCTTTTCGATCGTGGAATTGCGCTTCTCCGCGACGTATTCCAGCGCTTCCATTGCGTTGGGGAACTGACCGACCCAGGCCAAGTAACACGCGATCACGGTGCCCGTGCGGCCCTTGCCCGTGAGGCAGTGGATCGCGCAAATGTTCTTCTCATCGGCCTCAAGCCAGCTCTCAATGGACGAACAGATCTTAAACACCAAGCCTGTCATTCATCCACACAACAGCAGTCAAGTTTCAAATTAGTCGTCTTTGAGGGTGGTGAGCACCATGTGCAGAGAGTCATATCCTTACCAAGCGGAGGCGCAGGGTGCCCTGGGAAGTTGAACTCGAGCACTTGGTTTTCAAAGTACCCGTAGTCGTACGTCTCCTCTGCTCAAAAATACAACCCCACCACCACATACACTTGCGTCAGTCCCACGTTCACGACCATTCTCCACGCATAGATAGAGACAGATGGAACGCACCGCTTAAGTTCCAGATCATATAATGACCGCCATGCTTTTCGTTCAGGTACATGGCGACCAAATCGATCGGGTTATCCTTGATCAGCGTGCGGTTCGAGCCCGAGTTCATGCTTGGGAAACCCATGGCGACAATGTTCTCGTTGATATACGAAAAATTGAGCAGCTCCAAGTTCACTTCGCCCGTCGATCGATCCAAAGCATGGCTCAGTCGGCGCTGCAAGGCGTCCATGTCGGCGTAATCGAGCGCCTTGCTCTTCAACACAGTCGCTTTGGCTGCACCTTCACGCGCTGCGACCGCGGCGACGCTTTGCGCTCGCTTCATAAAGCTGAACATGCTGGATGCAGCGACCGCTGCCGCCGCCGAGACGGTCTCGGAATTGACTTTCTCAGCAAACGCCGCTTTCATCGACGCTGTGCGGTCCTCAATACTCAGCCGGTGCGCATGGGCACCCGCTGAAGACGTCCTATCAGATGCTTCGGCTGTCGGGCTGGCTTCTTCCGTTGCCGCTGTCGCTAGCGGCGACGATTCCTCGCCGTCGGCAACTTCCGCATTAGTGGCTTCGCTCGCCGGCTTCGTCTCTTCATCCGTCGCAGCAGGCGACGCTGCTTGCGTCAGCGACTCGTACATCGCATTTCCCTTGGCGGTCGCCGCAGGGAACCGTTCTGCCAGCTTCTTGAACATACTGCACCTGGTTGCTGATCGCAATAAAGGGAACCTTCGATGGATGCACTCGACGCCAGATTTTTTGCTTGTCTTTGATGTTTTTGTTCCTGAGAAGGATCTTCTATTGAGGTGGATTACAGTTCATCCCTCGACTGAATGCCTCGTTATGTCACTAAACACAACTGTGGAAATCGAAATTGAAGCAAAAACACAACACAAAAATGGAGCAATTGAACACCCACGATATGACAGTGTTATGGCACGGCTGGCTCAAGAAGCTGGGCGGATTCAGCAAACGATGGAAGAGGCGGTATTTTATATTCGTTTCGATGCCCAACGGCATGAAAGAACTGCGCCATTACGGTCCGTGGAACAACACTGACAGCAAAAAGATTTGATGACCATCCAACCTTGGCACTGATGACGCGCCATGTTGAAATAGATGCACAAAAAGACGTGACCGCTTTGCTCGCATCCGCACCTAAAGGAGTGATCGCTATGGTGGACGCGACGGGCATTTGCTGCTTCCTTCCTCCGTCACCATCGTCTGTTGGTGCGCGGAAACACACCATGTTTGTACGCGCCTTGTTTTGTGGGGATACAGCGATGCACGGTGGCCACGCACACCCTCTAACTCTCTCAATAACGGCGTATTATGGTAGAACCGACTGGAATCCCATGACGATGGTGCGAATGCTGATCGCTTCGACCAGAAGTTTGCCGTGTTGACGCCCCTGGTACGTGACAACCACACCACAAACACCAGCACAGTATCCCGTCTACTCACTTGTCTCTTGGATGTAGCACGTCCACATGCTCGCCTTTAACAACGGCAACGAATGGGCGAGGTACGAACAACATAGCGAGGCTGTGTCTTTCTTTCGAACGCCCCTCTAACAGTGTTTGAACTACAGTGCTAGTGAGTCGCAACAGGGGCTGTCGTTGCTGGCGTCTCTCTCAGCATTTTACCGCGCCGTGGACGTGCTCCATACTGGGTACATGTCCAAAAAACGAGAACGGACGGTCCATCCCGCGGCCAAGCCCAGCATGATCTCGTACTGGAAACGCCACTATTTTGTGTTTCTCAGCAGTGGCGACTTGCTGTATTTTCGCGACGACACGCTCAGCGAACTGCAAGGCCGTGTCGATGTGCGCCACGCGCCAACCGTGCGCGTCACAGGCGAGCGGATCCAAGAAGATCCGAAAAAGAAAGAGATTGGCGCGCTTTTACTCAAGTTCGCGAAATTGCCAGGCGGTGGCGTCTTTGAGAATCGTGAAAATGCCTGTCTTGTGTGGATCGCGACGCCGCCATCGAAACTGTTTGTGATCAAAGTACAAGACGACAGTGAAGGAAACGCTGGTGGTGGTGGTGGGAGTGACAATGCGAAGCGACAAGAGCTCACGGCGTCGGCCAAGTACGTCCACTGCGAGAGTGACCGGGATGACCCCGTTAGCTGGACTATGACCCAGTAGGGCGTGACTGACTCTGTTTGTGTGCGTGGACAGGAAATGGCTTTTCCTGCTGCTCCAGGGCCACGCAGAGACCAAGCACTCCCAGCTGGAGCAGTGTATCTCACTGGACAAGTACGAGACCACCCCAGAGGTAAGGAGCCAAAACATGCCTTTGTACTTTAGTATACAGCCAAAGCTGACACCTTGTTTCTCTGCACAAGATTGTATCAGCCGTGCGTGCTGGTATCCCTGATGAACTGCGTGGAGCAATGTGGAAAGGCTTCTCTGGCGCGGGTCTTCTGCAGCGCCGTGCCGAGTTGAAGCAAACGATCCGAAAGGTCTCCAAGACCACAAGCATCCGCACGCTCACGGCATCTTCCTCTTCCTCTTCGTCGACCCCCAAAAACGAGCCAAAAACGGTGTATGATCAATGGAGCGAGCCTCTTGATCCGAGCCAGCGTCACACGCCAGAGAGCCGCATGATCTTGTCTCGACTGACGGCGGTTGCGATGCACGACGCAACTCTACAGACCCACAGCCAGCTCAATCGGACCGCACATGGCGCACCTTTGCAGGAGACGCAAGATACCTCAAGTGGCTCCGAGGCGGCGCAGACGAAGTCATCACTGCCACAGAGCCAGTCGTCACGCAAGCCGGTCCACTCGTCTGTGTACCCAAGTGACTCTACCACCGCGGAATGGGATGCTACGGCCAGAAGACGACTGCTGATCGCAAGCTCGCGGTTCAAGTGCGTGGGTGCTTTTCAGGCTTATGTGATGAGCGTTTTTCAAGCGTACTAAACTCCTGTTTTTGTTTTCCTGGTGTATGAATGTGGACAGCCCGTATTCACACCCGTGTGCATGGAGAGCCGCCAGTCTATTACTCGCCTACCTGGATGAAGACTCGACCTTCTGGGTCATCAACAGGTGCCGTGGGAAGCAAAAGAGAACCAAAAAGAAGCAAAACCCTCCCCCCTGACTAGTCGCTGTTGGCTGACCCCTTTCTCTCCCATGACCTTATAGTCTCCAGGACGTCTACTTACCCGGTTACTTCCATGGCCACCGGCCAGCACTTCAAGTCGATGCCCGTGCCTTCGGCCATCTTCTGGACGAACGCTGCCCGGCGCTGGCCGCGCACTTGAAGTCACTAACTTTCTCAATTGACCGCACGATGGAGAAATGGTTCTTGAGCTTGTTCACGTCGTCGTTGCTGCCAGTGCCGACCGTGTTGCGCATTTGGGATGCCTTCTTTGCACAAGGTGTGCGCATTTTCTTTGGCGTCGGCATCGCACTCTTTCTTCGTGCCGAAGCCAATCTTTTCCAAGCCAAAACCGCACAGGAAGCGCACGCCATTCTCAGCGCCAGCGAAAGGACGTGTATCGATGCAGACGCACTGTTTTCACAGAGCTTTGCGGACGACTTCAATATCTCCTGTACGTCTCAGCTATCACGAGTCAGTGTCAATATTTATTTGATCCCAACTTTGTGATATTTTTTGTGCTGTTTTGAGTATGAAGGGTTATCGGAGGACCGGTTCGATAGAATCCGCGCCCACCACAGGCACCGCGTCGTGGACCATGTAACCAGTCAAGTAAGAACGCTCTCTTCGTTTGTGGGTTGCTTTGGCGAACGCCAGACACACTCACTGGATATGCTTTTCTCTGTTGTTCTTTTAGCTGGAAATGTTTAAGGATAAGCAAGGCATGCTCAGCCAGCTTCACGACCATATCGCACGTCTCCATTCCACGGCTCAGCAACTCTACTCAGCGTCGCGGAAGACGTGGGGTGTCCAGAACAACAAGGCAGGCAACGACGACGTTGTCGATGATGATGATGGAGGTGATGGTACACTGTCACTGACCGAGACACTCAAGACACTCGAGGCCTGTCTCAAGACTGCGGCTGATGCGATGGCCACGCTGGACACCAAGATCAACACCCGCCAAGCAAAATGGCTCGCTCTCTCGAGCCAACTCGCTGGATGCCCATTGACGCGTGGCAACAACAGCTCGACGCGGGTCACGTCGGATTTGCAAAGCTGGTTGATCCAAGTGAAAGAAGGCAAAATCTCAGGCGCTGGGTTGGATGCGCTGCCCGACGACGCTCAAGGCGAACGCAGTGGGTTCATGGCGATGATGCTCATGAACACAGTGAACCAGTACGAGCTGTTCTTCGAACACGGACCCACGAGTGGTGGTGATGATGGCGATAATGGACCAAGCTGCTTGGTCGCATACAAAGAAGCGTTTTCATGTGATGATCCATTTGAGACCGGTACGTTTTCATACACTTGTTATCAGCTCTATGATTCAACACTCGTTGTATCTAACTACTACTGATGATTGTGGATGTGTAGAAGCCTTCCTGTACGTGATGGTGTCGACTCTTCGAGCGGCCTGCTCGGCTCGACTCGAGTGTCTAGCGATGTCACAACGCTTTGAATGGCACGGCAGCCGCTGGCTTCAATCGCCTATAGAGTTCTACGCAGACACCACAGTCTCACCGTTTGTTGACCAAAGACAAACTAGCCATCGCTCCGCTTCACGGACTCTGCAACGCGCATCATCCACTGCCAGCAAGTCGGATCATCAGGTTCTTACCACACGTACCAGCCTTGATGACTCGATGCTGCGACGGCCGCCAGCTCAGCAGTACCAGCAGCCGGCGTCCACAGTACAAGCATTGGCACTGGCCAACGACAATGGGTCACCGCATTATTTTGGTGCGGCCGCGTCTCCATCTGTCTTCCAGTACAACTCACCGTTGTATGATCCACTTGCCGTATCGTCCGCATCGCCCGCAGAGTCAACAAGGAGATGGTGGGACCAGGACGACAACATCAATTATGGCCACGACTACAGCCACCCCCTTGTTGGGCGGGATCCTGTCTCTCCAGTAGACGACCTCTCAATGAAATCGCTTCATGGGTTATCCGCCCAGTACGCCCACGGCGAGCAAGTCTTCCACACGGCCGTCGATGCGATGATGAGTTGCTTTAGCAGCTTCATCCGAGTCGACAGCCGCCGCCAATCGCCAAGTAGTTTGCAACGCACCACCGCGTGGAGAGAGCGTGCACTCCTTCTTGAAGATGATCTCGTGCAAGAGCTACGCAGCCTGGCCGGTATCACTCAACAAACCAAGCAGCTCTTTTAAAATACCGTGGACGAACAAAAAACATGCAATTAAATACCATTGTGACTTTTTTATGTACGAGTCTGCCAGATACAAGGGCTAAAGCCTGCTATAAATCCCACACAAAAAATCATCGGAGCTGCTGCTGTCCAGTATTATTTGCATAGCCGGGACATTTAGAAATCCTGGATTTTTGGCTGCGTTGGGCCAAGAATCCATCGAATGACATGTTGCGTGCAGGTAAATACTCTCGTTTCCAAGCTTCTCGGGGAACCCGTTCCGAGATTTGTCCAGTCTTTTTTCGCAAAGTTCCAGATTCTTACCATTCGTACTTAGCAGGAGATGACGATCAACCCAAAAACCAAGTCAAATCAGGCCTGGCTATGGAAATAATACTGGACAGCAGCACCCGCCAAAAATCATTGTGACTCTTACGCGTGATAAACCACGGTTACAGTGCTGTCTTGGCCCCACTGGCGCCAATGATACTGTTCATCTCGGTTGCGAACGGCGACTGCAGCAAGTGATCGACTCCTTCGCCACTGCCGCTGCCATCATCCTCTCGTCGGCTTGTGGAAGTGCGACCGCCGGCCGTGAAAGAGACAGCAGCAGTCTCGTTGGCACTTGTAGTACTGGTTGTATACGAGTGGCTCCCACCGCTGTCGTTGAGCACTTGGACCCCGAGTTCTTCCATGATCTCCATCAGTGCGAGCCACACTTCGGACCGGATCATCGCGTACTTGCGCTCGTCCAGTTCATCCGTGTACGAGTACACACGAATCTCATACAGTTCTTCCATGGCGACAAAAAAAAACCGTTCCCATTTTTCGCCATGGCGTAAATCCGATTGGTTTTCTTCATGGGAAGTGAGCCCCATATGAAGCGACTGAAGCATATTTTCAAGCTTGGCGAGACACTGGCGCAGCAATTCGACCGACGTGGTAGGAGACACTTTCACACGGATGTCAATGTCTCTCTTGGGCCGCTGCGAGTAGTTGACCATGGGTTTGTACAGGAAAAAGCTGTTGGGGATAAACATTTTCGTGCCTTCCGAGGTCACGACGGTCGTGTACCGAAGCGAAACGCGATGGACAAATCCTTGGGCCTCACTGACTTCAATGAAATCGTCAATTTTGAACTGCGAATTGAAGGCCAAGAAAAGGCCACCGACAACGTTGTGGAACTGTACACAGCAATACATGTGAGGTCGTGTGTAGGGTTGTGGTGATGGGGGGGAGGGAGTCCTACCGATGGAACAAAGCCCAGAGCGATGGCGAGGCCGATGACCGCGAGCACCGAGTACTTGAGCAACTCCTTTTGGCCCACGGCAGACGAGTAGATGATGAGAGCGATGACCAAGAGCGTCGTGAGCCGTAAGATCTTGACCGACTCGGAGATGACCACGCGCTTGGACACGTCGCCATTGGCACCGACAAACCGCCGCACCGCAAGCTACCAAAACGCAAAAAGCAACACAGCCCAAACAGCCAAGGTCAGCCAACACAGCCATATAGAGGGACTCGACTGTAGTCCTTGATAAAAAAAAAACGTACACTTTCAACGACGTTGAAGAGCGAGTACAGCCACGCGAGAAAGAAAAGCCCCCAAATGTAGCTGTGCAAATGGCAAAAAAAGCCCACGAGTTTCGAAATCGACAGCGCGATGACCACCAGCGAGGCCGACATAAGGTACGCAGAAGAGCCAGAGCAATGCTCCCGAAAGTCTTCCGCCGTTCTAATAGTTGTTGTTGTTGGTTGGATGCCATCCAGTTTTTGGTCAGTGAACAAGCTAGAGGGAAGAAATAGAGAAGTCTAATACAACGTACTGGACAATGAAGGGCACTTTGGTGAGCACAAAGATCAAGAGCCGCACGAGCACGCGCGGCAAGAAAGTCGCAAAGAACACGACGACGGCTGCGCCGATCAGCTCGGCGGGATTGGCGTTACGCCACCAGGCGCTGATGCAAGAGATCGAGCGACAAGAGCTCGTGCATCCGTCATCTTTTGTCGGTGCCGGAGTTGTGGTTGCCTCCTCCTGGGATACAACGAGCGGTAGCAGCGACACGAGCAGGCATACTGATAGGTATAAAGCGTAGGTGCTTGATAGTACACGCTTTGAGCGCCGAGGCAGCGACGAGGTGGCTGCTGCGCTGCGGTAGCGCGAACTCACATCCAGGAGAACTTTCATTTTCGTCATCTCTTGGAATGCTCTGCCCAGGCGCACGTTAAGTTAACTACTACGATAGGTGTACTTTGGTTTAAACCTAATTTATTTAAACCTAATTGCACGAGGTGTTTTGGAAGCGGTCAGGAAACGACACTTGAAGCACTGTCGCATGGGACGCGTCATTTGCGACGACTATGAAGCAGACACACGCACGCGTAGCGCTGAGAAAATGCATCGCGCTATTGACAATAGCCGCCGCAGTTTCCAACCAGCGCTTGTCGATGGCGCAATGCACCCGTGGCTCCGCACAGTACCAGCCACTGTCGAGACATCGTCGGATCACCTCACTGACTCAATCGATTCGGCACTCAACCCAGTGAAGGAAGCTTACGGGGACGATACCCTTGAGCCAGATGATGAAGACGACAAGTATGATGATATCCAGAAGGATGAGCTCAACAAAGGTGGCGATTCACTGACCGTCGGCCTTGACGACCTCATGACGAGCCTCCCATCAGGCCATAGAGCTGGTGCGCCTGCCATTGTCTACAACGTTGACATCGACATTGACGCAGACATTGAGAACAGCGACGGCTCAGAAGACAACGAACAAGAAGACGACTTCGAAGCGGAAGCCGAAGAAGAATAAGAGGCAGAACCCGTTGTATGGCGTTTGGTAAATACTACTAGTAGTATTGTATTGACGTGGTTACAGTGTTGCACGTTGCTGCGTTCGATCCAAACCGGCGAGACGTGGGCATCGTCAAACCGGTATATCCTCAGGGCGTGTGCGTGCGTACTTTATAAAGTTGTCTTCATATTCGAGTTGGGTGAATACACTTGACGCTCGACACCACCTGTGGCTGCATTTAGTTCTCGCCCCCATTTTTCCATGGCTGGCCACGCTTTCACTTCAAGCTTTGTTTCTGCTTTTGTTTTGTTTTTAGCCAATCCGATCTCTTGAAACAGAGTCAGTTTGCTTCACCATTCTTTTCATCCAATCCAATCACTCCATTTCCGAGTCACTTTTACAGAATCGGGACCATGGACATTTTTCTTTGACTTGCCTGGATTCCAACTGGCGCATGTCCCGATGTACAGATGACCCAGCTGGTCTCGTAGCAACCGTGTCTTCTGGTGTGGTGATACTGGTGGAAAGTGACATGCAAGTCTGTCCGTCCGACCATACCGGTATCGACAGGCGAGCGCCCAGTTGCGAATATTTTCTCTCTCGCGCCGTCCGAAACGCATACTAAACACCGCGTAAAAAAATCATGAAGCTGGCTGCTATAGGCATGGCGACCACGGCGCTCGTGGCGGCCACGTCGGCGCGAATCACAGTCAAGCCACCAATGGTCCCGAGAACGTCGAGCGATGGATCGACAAGTGACGGCAACGACGACGCCAGTGGCGCAGGTACAGTCAGACCGCCACCGGAAGAAGGCTCTTCGGACAACGAGCCCATCGCGCCGACCAGCCCACTGGACAGTCTGAAGCGAAAAACCTACAAGAACCAATGGCACATGGACGCTGTGCGTGTGATCCATGCGCGCGTGCAAAGCGACCAGCCGGCGCTGATCGATGGCCGGTTTGTCTCGAGCTTTGGCAATGGCGACTTGGCCAAAGGGTACCTTTCCGCGATGGATGGCGTCAACACCGCCAGTGTCGAAGGCGCACTGATGTACGTGCAAGCCGAAGGCATCAACGTCAACGGCCGCGCCAAAGAAGAGCGATGTACCCGCAAAAACAACATGCGCAACATTGTGTTTTACGAAATGGTGATCGTCCAAACCAATGAAACCATCGCACAGTTTGGGAATACATGGAAACAAGAACGCGATACTTTTGAGTATGGGCCGATGGTGCCCATGGACGGAGGCAAATGCACGCCCACCGCGACAACCTCCAAGAATGAAACGCTGCCAAAGCCGTGTTTACAGTACAATGGCGACGCCGGCGAAGCGAATCTTGGCCCATTCGTTGGGGGAAGTATCAAAGACGATGATGTGCGGGCCCCGTACCCGAATACCTACTGGTTTTCATTCCCAAATACATGTCCGTCCAAAACGTGGGCCAAGAAAACCGACACTTGCAGGAAGGCGACCCGCAAGGGGCTTTGTGATCTGGGTGTCGCGCCCGATGGCGTGCAGTGTACTTTTGCGTACGATATCCTTGGCTGGGTGCCCATTGATGACGTGGTCGGCATCACCCGCATCACCAACAAGGTCACAGGTGAAAAATACAGCAATTTCAGTGAATGGTGTGAAGCGAGTCCAAAAAACAACGAGTTTGTTGGTGATATCAAGACCGGCGAACGCAAAAGCGGACTTGGCTTTTGGAAAAACCCACTGGACGCAAGTGCAAATGAAGCGCGTGGACAAACGGTCGTGGAGTTGTACAACCAGCTCGTGAGTGGGGACTTTGTGTCCACACAAATTGACAGCACACTGGTCAAAAGCTTCAAGAAACTTCCCGAGTTGGAGACCATGAGACGTGCCAACCCGCCATGTTACAAGAACGTCAAGGTTTGTAACGCGGTCTACGGGTGCCGTCGAGAAGGATACGCGCAGCTTTGCCAAGCGTGTAAAAAAGAAGCCAGCGACTGCAAAGTCGAAGGAGCGTTTACGTTCCCGTCACTCGCCAAGGCCAAGCGCAACAAGGGTGATGAACTGGTGGATATCGTGAGCGACACGGGAAGTGGCAGCAGCAGTGACGACGACAGTGGCACGGGCTCATCAGGCAGTGAAGATACATCGATCACGTCGCCTGAGATTCCTGAGCAATCCGAAGTCTCCAACAAGACCAAGGCACCGCCACCCAGTGCAGCGACCAGGCCAAGTGGCGCCTTTGCAGCCTCGGCAGTCGCGCTGATGGCTGCTACCATGTGGACGGCATGAGACTTTGTTTTCCTCTTTTGTTTTTTTTTGGAGTTGTTGATGTGATTGAGTACCGTTGATTTTTAGGAAGATTTTGTTTTTGAGAAAAGATAATATTCCATTTAGTATTTTTTTCTTTCTTTTATGATACCTGTTTCTCTCATTTGTTGCCAAGCCCTCGGATTGTTGCCAAATGGGATTGAGCGTACTGGAGCTTCCTCAGACGGGCACTTGCCATCTTTGATGAAGCGCCGGTGGTGGAAGCTGCTGCAGCTTGGCTCGCATTTTGAAGCAAATACTGCATCTGCGTCAACGTCATGCCTCCTCCACCGCCTCTTGCTCCTGTAGTAGTAGGACTTGGCTCTGTCTGGTCCATCACGACACGTCGCAGAGTCGCTTCTAGCGCACGGTGTCTTGCCGTGCGTTGAATTTGACGGGGTGTTATCCGTGTGAAAGTATTACCACTGGCACTGGCACTCGTGCTCGAACGGAGAGGGTTGGAACGTGATGAACTGGACCCTCTGGACGACCCACGACGAGCTGCCGAGGTCGATCCAGAGACGGACGACGTCATCTTGGTGCGCGACGGCCGGTACGTGGACTCGGCTCGCTTGATATTGGATGCCGAGTCGCAATAACCCATGCTCTGCAGCTTGGCCATCATCGCTTGGATCGATTCTTCTTGGTCATCATCATGGTTGTGGCGTGATTGACCAGGTAGCAATACTTGCAGTACGATGTCAGGACGTCCAATTGTCTCAAAATTGTGGCCTGCTCCCAAAGCGACCAGCGTATGGTTAACCGAGTCCATTTCCACGCGATGTACGCGCGGGTTCTTCAGCAAGCCAGCACGCATTCTTGAAATGCCTTCCGATGTGATGCTCGAGTTCCCTTGACAATTCACGACCCGAAAATGGGACGAGCATGTCTCCAAGAACGCGCCAAGAGTGGCGGCGCCCAAATCACTGATGCAATTGTCACGCAGATTCAGCTCGCCAAGTGCAAGGCCACTGACCGACAGCTTCAACAAAAGCGGTTCCAGATCGTCATCACCGATATTACACGCTGCCAAATCGAGTATCACGGTCTCCAATGGGGCTTCCACGACGAAATTCGTTCCGCTTGGTCGTCCTGAGGTCAATGCCAGCGCATTCTTTGCTTGTGTCAAGAACGTATCGCTCTGACCACGCTGGTTATCCACCATAGTCTCTACAAGTTTGAGTAGTAGCGTACTGTTGCTACTCGCTCGTGATGATGCTCCATGAGCGCGATGTGTGCTCGGTCCACTATTCTCTGCATGGGCTAGTACTTTCCTCTTGAGTTGTTGGACTTCCATCTCCAGTTTGGCCAGCGTCACTTTGTAAAACCCGATCTCAGACGAATACTGCGCCATGAGATCACGGTGGGAAGAGAGCAAATCCGCGATTTTTTCCACGAGTAGTTGCTTGCACTTGCCATGGCCAGCCTTGCCCTGGAGAAAGTGGAGAAATGAATTGATCTTGCTCCGATTCAGGAACGAAGCTCCGCTGGCGTCATCTGAATCCGCTGCGAGCACCAGTTGGTTGTTCTTTTCGGAAGAAGAAGAGCTGTCTTGGCTGTAGCTACTGCGTGTCATCGTACGCACTTGGAAGGGCAAGTGCTTGGCGCGTTTCCGTGGAGGCAGAGATGTCACCTCACTGAACGCTTTGCTGGCCGTATAGCCCATGAGCAAATCGGGCTGGTACGGACCACTCAATAAATATTTCTCCCTCGCAAGTGCTATGGGCGTTTCCTGGTGACTCTCGCTGGGTTGATCGGGAGATTGCAGCTGGTCGACGGCATACGTGAGGATGGTATTGGACTCGACGGCCGCATGGAATTTGTCTTGCAGTGCATCGAGTTGTTGCAGAAGAGTCGGTAGCGCACTCATCAGAACGTGGAGGCAACGGCTCTTGTGGTCCCTGGGAGGCCAGTTCATAGTGAGAACGCACGGTATTTACAGTATCTTTCTGCATGTTTGTGTGTGTGTGTGTGCCACCCGTACCTGGTTTCTTCTGCAGTTCGAAGCTTCTGCATCAGAGAGACGACCGTGCTGCCCACCGAGTCACCTCGACCGCTGGAAGTTGAGCCAACTGATCGACGCTTGATCCCTTTCGCATGTTCCTGTGCGGCAGACCCACGACCCAGCAGCATCGTATTGATCGTTTCTTTCAATGTCGACACAATGCGGTTCACGGACAGCAATTCTTCTTCAAGAGATCGAATTCGTTGTTTATAGATCTGTTTTTTGTTTGTTTACCAACACGTGTGGTTCAGTGGACTGCCAAGATCCCAACTCAACAATTTACTGGAAACGAACCTTCTCCATGGACCCCGCTACGTTCGTCTTGGGAGCCGTCGCTTCGACCTTTACCTCCATGGCCTTGAGAGCGCCACTCATCTTGATGACTCGATCATGTGCCTCGGCGACTTCATTTTCCAGCGTCTCTTTTTCCTCATGGAACTGTTCAATCACTTGCTCCAACGCCTTGACGCGGTCTTTCTCTCCATCCAACAATTGGTCTTTTTCTTCGAGACGACGTTGCATTTCTCCATATTTTCTCTCCCAAACGTGGATTTTTTCTTCATATTGTGTCCATTGCTGCGTTCGCCCACTCGCGGACTCTGAAGTGTTTGTTTGGATCTGGATGAGTTCTTCTTGCACGCCAGCTAGTCGCTGTTGTGCTGCTGCATGGTTTGTCATGAGCTGACCGTTTGCCTCGACAAGTGCGGCGTATTTGGTCTCAGTGCTAGTGAGGACTTGTTGCATCAACGTCACTTGCTTTTGAAGTTGTTGTACGTGGCTCTGTAAGTCGGCATTACTCGCACGAAGAGCCGCTTGCGTCTTGAGCTCCTTTTCTAGCATTTGAGACAGCTAGGAGCATCCAGCAGGGGTTCAAAATGGGTGAGCTATCCCTTGCCAAAAATGTGTTCTTTTGAAGCTATCCTCACCTTTTGGTTCTTTGTGATCAACTCAGCGATCTTCATCTCCTTCTCCTTACGCTCCGTGAGATTATATCCGTTCGTGATCTCTTGATCTAACCGACGGAACGCTACTTGCACTTCATCGCGCTCCTCGCGTGTGTGGGCCAACTCCCGTTGGGTTTGCGCAAGATCATCGCGCAAGGACAGGATTTCGTTCTAGGCGAACACACAGAACAACAATGGTCAATCCCCTCTTGTCATATTTCGCAGTTCGTGTGTGACCCACCTCTTGTTTGATGCGATTCGATGCCGCTGCCTCCTTGATGGCATGCGTACTTTGGTTGCCTTCGTCATGCTTGTCTGTGCGCGTGCGAGTTGAAGTTGCTGATGCAGGACGCTTCTTTTTCGACAGCACCCTGTAACATTTCCACAATTTCGACATTATCGACAGTGTCGAGAACACCAAATAGTCCACCCAATCAGAGTTGCGCGACCAACCTCATGGACCTTGAAGTTCCCGTTGTTTCACCACGTATGACGAAGAGCTCTCGCGATGAGCGCTGCGGGTGCCGCTGCGGTTCATCGGCAACTGCGGATCGGTCAACATGATCCCGCTCCTCGATCTTTCGTTCATACTCTCGAATGTCGTCGCTCTCCGCATCGTCCAAGTCCAGCAGATCAAGCGTGCTTTGGGCCATCGTTTGACGGACCCCACCCACCACTCACACAATTGTGGAGTGTGACAAGCTATTCTTGACCAGCGAAAAAAAAAAGCTGGTCAAAACAAACAGAAACATCACTGCTAGAGTAGATTGCATCTGCAATAGTACTTCCTATTGGTAGGTGCACTGAAATCGCGCCAATGTACCGATCTGTCGTGGATGCCCTCCCGAATGAACTCGCATTTGACTTTGACCCACTGCGTCCGTTTCACGCACCTAATCGGTCCACGCTGAAATGGGCCGAGTATCCATACAAGCAAGCCAATATTGACAAATTATGCGCCAAGTTCACCAACCCAAAGCTGACAATAGAAGCTGCAGCCGGAGCACTGCTCATCGCACGCGGTGACCACAGTCGTGCGGTGTTTGAAGTTGACCAGCATTTTGACCATGACCACGTGGCTGATCCAAAAAACAGCAGCGAACAAACCATCACGAACAATGGCTGGCGTGTCTTGGAAGATCGTTTCCAAACAGAACGGGATGCCTTCCAGAAAGCCAAGCGAGAATATCTGAAAGCCGAGAAACTCAAAGTCGCCACCAAGCTGCAAGGTATCGCACAGAGAAAGAAAGACGACGAAGATCGGATCGCTGAGGAAGCGTGGAAAAGGCGCCAGATCATCAAGCGGTATGAAAACGGCAGCAAATACGATGGCGAAGGTGTGCATGACAACGACGTCGCCGTGCCGCACGGCTATGGCACGCTATGGGTGCCGCAGAAAGAGTCCTCCTCGGCTGGAAGCAGTAGTATCGGCGATGTGAAACGCGTACCGCAATACGTTGGGCAGTGGATGGATGGGTTCATGCACGGCCATGGTACGTACTATTGGCGCAATGGCGATACATGGGAAGGCCATTTCTGTCGAGATGAGTTGCAGGGAAAAGGTGTGTTTACGGTTGGAAACGTGGATGCCAATGGGGATATCGATACGAGTCGCCAGGATCTCCCAAAGGAGCAACACATACGATTTTATGAAGCCAGCCAACATATTTGCTGGGGTGAAGAGCTTGTGCGTGGCTGCCGATTACGAATCTTTGAAAACCGTTTGTTTGGGGACCCTCTCGCCATGGTCGTTCGTCGCCATAATGTCGATCTAGAAGAAGAGACCGAATTTGTGATCGTCGAGTATGACGAAAAGAGGGACCAATACCGTGTACGCAAAGAAGAAACAGAGACAACCAAGTGGATTTCCCTCACGAATACAAACTTTCGAGTCGTCCAATCGCGGCCCATGGCCAGATTTGAGCCAGGCGAGTGACCCTGGGACTTGGCAACAAGACGGAACATCAGCTCGAATACATTAAAAAAGAAGTTAAACATCGGACAACTATCATACTATATAACGCACTGGACCAACAGAAAACTACACTTGGAACACCTCCCCTACCGACGCATCCATGAACAGCGCTCGCTACACACAGTAGGTGCTCCCATTCTTGTTGGTTTTTTTCTTCTTTTTCTTGGACTCTGGTATCTTGGCATTTGCCACTGCGTCAGCCAGCTGCTGGGCCGTGAAGTCATTAAAGCCTACTGACGGCAGCTTGGACGCGGCAGACGTGGGTGCAGGCTGGACGGTTGGCGTCGGTGACGGCAGTGGGGCCTTGGGCGCGGGAGCTGGTGTCGGCGGTATTGGAGTGGGAGCCGGAGCTGACGTTGGCAATACAGTGGGAGGTGGCGTTGGCTTTGGCGTGGGTGCTGGTGTGGGCTTTTGCGTAGGAGCTGGTGTTGGCTTTGGAGTAGGAGCTGGTGTTGGCTCTGGAGTAGGAGCTGGTGTGGGCTTCGAAGTGGCAGCGGGAGCAGGAGCGGGAGCCGGAGGTGGTGTGACTTCAAGTGTTGGTGCGCCGCTGCTGGATTTGACTTCCACTTCAAAGCACGTCGAGTACGCTGCGCCAAAGTATCCTTTGGCCTTGGCTCCATCCACGTACGCGTTCTTGTTCTCCAGGTAAAACTTCCAGTACCATACAAAGTGGTACACTCCCAGTGGCGTTCCCTTTGGGATCGTAAAATCGCCGATACATGGCTTGCCATCGCCAGCGCGGCCCGACGGCTTGCCATTGGAGTCGGTGGTTTCGCCACAATTGCCATCATCAAAGTCGTGCAGTTTGCCGTCCACGAGCTTTTCCTGTGTGATCTCTTTCGTGGACGTGAGCTTGCTGCCGATTTTGCCCGTCCAGTAAATGCCGTACTTGGTGCCTTGCGCAATTTTGTCCTTGGAAATGTGGCCATTTTCCAGGTACGCCAAGAAAATGGGCGTGCCGGCGTCCACGACGAGTCTCTTGCGCCAACCTTCGTACGTGTTGGCGTCCACACTTTGACACACTTGCGCTCCTGCGTCGGCTTCATTCTTGAGCATTTTGTGCGTGAATGCGGGTCCAATATCGGCCGAGCCTCGACCAGGAAAGCCCGCGGCATAGCCATCACAAAACCCGTTGCCTTTGGCGCCTCCGTAGATATACTCTTGGCTTTGGTCGTACAGTTTGGTGCGACTCGTACTGAGGCAATCGATCCAGGAATGTGCCGCCACAGTGGCAACGAGCCATACACTCAGAAACGAGATGGAGCGGCACCACATGACGAAGACCAAGCAAGTAAATTGGCCTTGGCTTGCAAGGAGTATCGCTCTATGGGCGCGCGGAGGATCCGTGAGAATGCCTCTTTCTTTCTCTCGTCGATCACGTAAAAAGAAAAAGAAAAAGAAGAAGCATTGATGGCGGCCGGTGGTGGCAGTGTTTGATGACTGAACCCGTGGTCAGGAGGGGGAGCATAAAGAGCACGCTACGCTTTCCCTCATCAGCATGACACAATCGTAACCGTACAAATTTGTGGAGCGGCACCTGCTCATATGCAGTGACTCTTCCAGGTCGCGAGCCACATGGCGCGCCGAATCATGGGCAGATGGAGACACCTCGCCTTTGCGGTTGATGTCCTGATTTGCCCGTTATAAATTAGGTTTACGCCTATTGTTACCGCATTTTTAGCACGGTCTACCTTATTCTAGGATGTTGAAGCTGACCGAAGTCGATGGAACTCCAAAGTCACCCATTACCATTCCGAGTGGCCCATTTGCGCAAAAGGCCAGCGGATTCTCACAGAAGCGCGGTCTCTATCTCTACTTTGCTTCGTACGCGCGATGTATTCCTTTTGGCTTGGTATTGCATCCAAGAATACCAGCGCTACGAGTGCGATACGGTCGTCCACATCGATCTATGCGGTCAATTCAAGAAGGCAACTATCCAAACTCTCGCCATCACGCAACCCACTGCAATCAAGACCTTGGCATCGATCGCACAACAGCGTGCGCGCTGAGCGGTGCCAAATGCAACTGCAACAACAACGCGCACGACACCTGAGCGAATACGCCGCGCTGAAGAAAGAGCGCCGAGCGCAGCGCTCCGCCGACCACATGATCCTTGGACTTGTAATGGCCAATGTCGTCGTGTACTTTGGATGGCAAAAGGCCAAGCGGCATGTGCCGATGCAACAAGCCATGCTCAAGCATTTCACGACGTCTGCGCAGCATCTTGAGAAAGGCCAGTACCATACGCTGTTGACCTCCGTGTTCAGCCACGGTGACTTGGGCCATCTCTTTGCGAATATGGTCGGCTTGTTTTTCTTTGGCACACCGATTTGCAAGCTGCTCGGATCGCGACGCTTTCTTGGCATTTATGCAGGCAGTGGTATCATTTCGTCATGGGCGGCGGTGCAAGAGCAGACGCGTTCTGACCGCGTCATCTTCAACTTTGGTGCGAGCGGAGCTGTCAACGCCGTCACGGCCATGAGCGTCTTGCTCCACCCGAGAGCCATTTGGTACATTTTCGGGGTGATTCCTCTTCCTGCGTGGGTGACTGGTTCGCTCTTTATCGGTCGAGATCTCTATGGGTGGACCACGGAACGCAAAGACGGTGTCGGATACTTTGCGCATCTCAGTGGGGCGATGTGTGGAACCGCGTACACGGGATACCTGAAGTACGCGAAGAAGGCACTGTGATTGTTGACCAGTACCGTCCTCTTCCTGTATGCTGGTACCAACAGAAATAACGGTGGCAATACAACGCAGTACAGTACCACAATATGATCCGTTCGTTTTTTTCTGTTTACCAACATCCTCAGCGTCCATGCACTACCCTCTATCGCTATTGCTAGTACAACAGTACCGACGGCGTCTATGATTCCATGAAACGTTTCTGCTGGTTCACTCGAAGTAAATCATTAACGGTACATGCGCATACCGCGGCGCAAGTGCGCATAGTACGCCGCACCGCAGGCAGCACCACTCAAGTGAGCAAAGTGGCCGATCCCATCTTGCGTGCCGTTGATCCATTGATAGAAATCACGCCCAATAAACATCGAGCCAGCGATCCACGCTGGGATCGGGACAATGCCAAAAATCAGCAGCGTCGAATGCGGGTACAGTAAGATGCTGAGCGCCGTGATCGAGTTCACGGCACCGCTCGCGCCCAAGTTGAGTGACGTACGACGAGAAAGCTTCTGCTCTTGAACAGCCGCCCACGAGGACAAGACCCCACTGGCAAGGTACAGACCAAGGAACCGCTTTGGGCCAAGCACGTAGCTGATCTCACGGCCAAAGAAATAAAGACCCAGTGTGTTGGCGAACAGGTGGCTGAACGATGCGTGGCTGAACACCGCCGTCAGCAGCGTGTGGTACATCCCATTGTCGAGATGTTGGGCCGATGTCGTAAAATGGGTCATCATGCGCATGCGCTGTTTGGGAGTCTCGGCTGTGGTCCACATCATATACACCACCACATTTGTCCCCACGAGCGCATACACGACAGATTCAGGAGACGCCGAGATGCTGCGTGAGTTTGTAAACGTGCGTCGTGCAGTCGATGTCTTGATTGCCTTGTGGGTTTGGATCACTTGATGCCGCGTGGCTCTCGACGCCACAAGCACATGGGAAGACGCCATCGGGGACGATGGCAGCCGCGAACCATTGATCATCGTGAACGAACGCCCCGTCACGCCACCGCGGAGGATTGGCGCAGCAGCAGATGCAACGTAGGTACGTCGCGCAAGAGAGAACATCATGCTTGATGACTTTGTTCTCTTCTGCAGGATTCGTTTTGGCATTCCGAGCTGACGTGTCATCCGGTAAAGTACGAATTCAATTAGCATGCTAAACTCCGAGTCGAACTAAGCTAATTAGGGTTTGAGCAAGTTGAAGTTACCTGGCAACACGGTGTGTAAACTATATTTGGAGTTGATTCTTGTTGATAGATAATAGGGGGAAATATATAAAGTAGCTGCTTGGTTGCTGGTGTGCACAGTAGCGTAAGGAAGGCTTCATTTGGTCATGGAGATGGTACCGTTCGATTGGCGTCTCTCACTCACTCACCTTCGTGGCTGGATAAATTAGAGCTTGGTGGAGACGAAAAGTGTCTCATCACCAATCGCCACGCCAACCTTGCTGTCCGCAGTCACGAGAATCTTTGCGTCCTCGCTCGCGATAAAATACTCGCCGTCCGTGGGCGTCGCACTCGCATCAGGTGAGACCACATACCCTGCTGTCGTGGCGTAGTAGAACTTGCCCACGACCATATCGGCATTTCCAAAAGTCGAGACTTCAGTGGCCTTGCCCGAAATGGCCACACTCGCGTCCTTTTTGCCATCGTATTTACGAAGCAAACCGATAGGCGAGCCGTAAACCTCGACAAGCGCGACATGCTGATAAGCCGTGTCGCCGCGCTTGCCCATATGCATCGCGATGACGCTGTCCGCATCGACAGCAAGGACTTGTTGGGTCACGGCCTTGTTGGTCGAGCCACCCATGAGGTCTAGCGTGAACGACGCTGCCGCGACAGGCAACACAGGCGTCACATCTTGGATCGCAAGCGTCTCGGTCGAGAACTTGACCACTTTGACACTCTGCTTGCCGTCCATCGATGGGTTCAAGAAACTGACCGCCACACGGTTGCCCGAGAGCAGTGCCATCGAAAGCTCGGCATCAAACCCCCACTGCGCGCCGTACACAAAGTCGCCGCCGACTTCCGAGAACACGTACGCACTGCGGAAGTGGGCCGTGGTCGCGGTGATATGCACGGTGGCAAGCGTCAGCGCGTTGTTGTTGTTGCTATCGTGGAACGCGATGAGCATGACGCTATCGGAAATCATGATCGCATCTGGGTACGACTTTGGGCGGAACTTGGTGTTGCACACGCCCGTCGTGGACGCGCCGATGGTGTTGCTTGAGCTGGCGTACGTCGCCATGGTCACACAGAGACCCGTCTCCAGGTTCTTGTGGGTGTCGTCACTCGTGGACAAGTAGTACGGGATCGCGAACGCACCAGCGGTAGTCGCAAGCATCACGGGCTTGCCAAACGTCGTGGTCGTGGACGTGATGTCATTGTTCGCTGGCCCAAATTGCTTGGCAGCCGACAACGTGATGGTGCCATCGGCCGCGACGCTTGCCACTTTGACAAACTGGAAGTAGTCTTGCTGCGTGACGTACGCGCCATAGTAGGCAAGAACCGCGGCCGTGGCGCTCAGCTTGGTCGCGTAATTGGTCACCGAGTCATCTGTGACTTTGACTTTTTTACCTTGGGCAAGCGTGGCCTTGGACTTGTCGATGGTCGCTGGCATAATGTAGGTCTTGTAGTTGAACGTCGCATCGTCCACCGTGACCACAAGTGCGCGTGTGTCCGAGAGCGTCACGATGCCACGGATGGCGTCCTTGGCAACGACGTTGGTGGCCGTGTCATAGTCCGCGGTGATCGTGGCGGTCTTGGCGCTTGGATCGACCGTGAACGTAGTGAGCACACTCTCTTTGCCACCAGCTGCAGTGATGCGGCGGTAGCTCATCAAGTTGGTGGTGTAGTAGTTGCTGGAAGCACCCATCTTGGCCATGTTGATGTACTCATAGTAAGAAATATCCTTGTCTACGAGTGTCGCACGAGCCAAGTACGCCGTGGTACCGGCACCATTGCGCAATTTGCTCGCCGATGAAAGAGACACAGCGACACCGACCGAGGCTTTCGTGCCTGCATTGGAAGCAAAGCTGGAAAACGAAAATCGGGTCGTTGGGCTCGGGCGGTTCACAAAGTGGAGCACGTACAGAGCCGTGACATTGCCGACCACGAAAAGCACCGCCAAGACTTTCAGCGCGAGGCAGCCCATGCCACCACTCGCACACTTGGACGCCGCATAGGTCGCGCTTGCATTGCCACCGCTTGGTGCTGACTGGTCTTTCTTGTCCAGCACGATTTGCGCCGAGTCGACGGGTTTTTGATCAGACATTGCGGGGGTCCTAGTCAAAAACGGCAGTCGAAGTCGAAGTCGAAGCGAGGGCAATGGATGGGTCGTTGGTTCTTCAGTTGGCTGGTTGCTGCGAAGACGGACTTCCTTCGAAGCTGGGGAAACCGAGAATGAGCAAGAGGAACTACAGGTGCTGCAAAGGCCAAGGCACGCCACAGCACAGCACGCCAGAAGACGATCCCATTTGCTCAGGACCAAGGTGCGCTCAATGGCGTTGCGTGGATGAGTTTTAAGTATATATACCAGTACTGCAATTGCAAAACCTGCGGCTGCAGTAGCTCGCATCGTCGGGGTTTTCGATACAGCAACCCACAAACTATACAGGTTCTCAGTGTGCAGGTATCACTCATTGTTGGTGACTGATTGTCCGATCTTTTCCAAGTCTGGATCCTTGTGTAACGGATTCGAAGCACGTTCCTCTCGTGTCTCTGATTCGCTGCTGCTGACGGTGTTACCACTGATGACTGTGGGATCCATTCTTATTCATAGATGGCTACACTCTCTGTCTCAGTTCAGCCCATCTGTGGATGAGAACTGGATCAGTCCGTGGATCATCATAAAGTGAGCGTCCCAAGGTATCCTCTCGATCCGAAATGCTTGCAACTGTTGACACCTTTGACTGGCAGTCACATCGGGAGCAAAATGGGTTGGACTGCATCATCAGAGACTGCAGTATCAGTCCAGTTCAAACAGGGATTCAACATTTTTCGTACTATTACGTGGTATTACGTGGTGAGCTATGTAAGATTAGTTGGCCTGCGCCGTGACAAAAAGCTTGCTCGAGCCGACGGCGACACCGACAAGCGCATCCTTGGAGAGCACGATGGTGTTGTCGTTGGCGAGCACGTACTTGTTGTCGGTGCTGGTCGATGGCGAGTAGAGCTGTCCGTTGGTGGCGGCGTAGTAGGCGCGGCCAGCGGTGAGACCATCCACCTCCACTGAGCCCGAGGTCACGGCGCTGAACTCCTTACCATCGACATCCGAGATGACACCGATTGGCTTGCCGTGGGATTCGACAAAGGCGACACGCTGCTGCTGGGCACCAGCGAACGAACCCGAGTACGCGGCAAGGAAGCCCGAGGTGAGTGGCACGGTGTCAAGCAAGATGCTGCCGAAGGCGTTTGGGTCGGCCGAGACAACCGAGAAGTCGGCGTTCGAGATTGGCAACGCAGGCGAAACGTCTTCCATGGACAAATCCGAAGCGTACTGGAGCACTTTGACGCTTGGCTTGGCGTCGTTCGATGGGTTCATGAACCCAATGGCGAGGCGGTTGTTGGCAAGCACACGCACGGTTGGCTTTGGGTAAAAGCCGTACGACGAACCAAAGTCAAAGGCACCCGTGGCGTCGCTGAACACGTACGAGCCACGGAACGTTGGCTTGCCGGTGATGGGCGAGAATTCCACCGTCGCGACCGTCAGCGCAAAGTCGTTGGCGCGGTCCATGAACACAAACACCAACTCGTTTTCCGAAAGCTTGGCCGAGTCCACGTAGTACGCTGGCAAGTACTGCTCGTGGCAGACGTCACCAAGCGCCGTGAGGTTGGCGCTCTTGGCGACAAAGCTGTAGGTCGTCAAGCAAAGACCCACGGCGCCGGCAAAAGTCGCGTTGTCCTTGGTCGCACCCACGTTATCGACAAACCATGGCACGGTGAAGTGGTCGCTGGTGTTGAACACCGACTGAGGCTGACCAAAAGTCGTGGAAAGCTCAGCGCCGTTGGCACCGCCAAACTTGGCGTTCTTGGAGAACGCGATCTTGCCGTCCTTGATCGAGCCGACTTGGATACGCTGGAAGTAGGCCGCATCGGCCGAGTACGGCTCGTAGTACGCCATCGCGAACGACGAGTCCGAGACACGCGTGATGAAGTTGGTGGTGGATCCCTTGGCGGCAAGAATCTTGGCACCCTGGTTGAGTTCGACCTTGTTGTCGGCGATGGACGCTGGCACAACGTACGCCGTGACCGACATACCATCGGCGCTCGCGACCGAGTACAGCACAGCCGCGCTGGCATCGGAAAGCGTCGCGATGGCCTTGATCGAGCCACCGGAGATGGTGTTCTTGGCGTCGGCGGCCGCGACAGTCGCGGTCTTCTTCGCGACATCAGCGGTCACGGTGGTCACGATGCTCTTGATCTCTGGTGCCACACCGATCTGGTAGGTCATGAGGTTGACATCCGTTGGCTTGGCCGCCGTGCTGAGTGGCGAGAAACGGATGTACGACACGGCCTTGTCAATGGCATCCACATCCACGGCGTTCAAGTACGCCGAGGTACCGGCGCCCACGACAAGCGAGCCATCGGCACCAAAGCTGACCGCCAAGCCCTTCTTGGCCGCGACGCTGGACGTCGAGGCGCTTTCGGCTTGCACAAGTCCCGACGACTTGCCTGACGACGACGACGACGAGGACGAACCACGGTCGGCAAAGTGGAGCACGTACAACACAATGATGTTGATCAACAAGAACGCGGCCACCAGGATGCTGGTCTTGCGCGACTTCTTGCACTGCTTGGAGGCATCGCCACTGGCGTAGTCGTTGTCAGCGGCCTTTGGCGTGAGCGGCACGTTTCCTTCTCCCTTCATGGTTTCTTGATGAGACTTGGGTCTTGCAATGCCGATTCGAGAATGAATAAGGTGGAAGGAAATCCTTCCAACGGAATCTGTTGGTTCATTGTCTTTTTTGTTGGAACATCAACCAACGTTTTTTGTTGGTTGTTGGCATTTTCATTTGGGGGCACACAAGAAACGGCACACAGGGGAGATGAGCCATTGCGCAGGTGACGAGCCCCGGTTTTTGTTTGGAGTTTTTGCTGACATCAACCAGCTGCTGACCACCTTTGCTCTTGTTGCCGCCACTCAAATGGGATTTGGGGACACAAGAACAAGCCTGAAAATGGAAGCATTCCTAAGTCGCACGTGATTGGCTAGTTGGCTTCAAAGATCGCTGATTGAGCAGCTCATTTGGGTATTAGGGGACCTCCCAGTTTCCAGCAAATGTAGGATACTTATACCTTAAAAGGTAACTTCGACCAGTGCGGCGCTTGAGACCAGCGACTGGACTCTTGCAAGTTGCAACGCATGGTGTTGAAGGAAGGCCTTTCCTTCCATGGCTGGACCTGACCAGTTTGTGGTCAGTGTTGTTCACACACCACCACTTCTTTGAGCTTGTGAAGACTGTTGGTTTATTAGGCCTTGGTCATAGTATTTTTCTGCCATCTTTCCACTTTTTGCTCTCCCTCAATGCAAAGGAATTTGGCCAGCCTCGAACCATAGGGATGGCATTGGCAGTGTACTGCAGCACTTCGACACCATGGAATACCAATAGCTCGTCGAACTTTATTGCATTGCACCTCGGAATCGACGTGTTTTGTGCCGTCGACATCTACACTTCAACATGGGATCGTCAGTGAGCACTGAACTCAGTGGGGATAAGTCGCTTGGATGTTTTCATGTGATGAAGCACGTTCCTGTCGAAGCAGAGATTGGCCGCCACGCAAATGTGAACTGGCCCCACATCGCAAGTCACACTCTGCCGTATCAACGATAACACCGTAACGTTTATACGTTATTCTAAACGTACTTAAGCAAACCGATACAGTACCGCACCAGGCTGGCAACAAAATTGGTGAATCTGATCTGGAATCTGGGCAACGATGGCGGCTCCAACAGGTTGGCACGTGCGCTGCATTCTCCACGGTATCCAGAACAATGAGGAGCTTGACGAATGCGCGACGCTGCTGAGAGGCATCGCTGCGTTATACGGCGATGGCTTTGACTTCTCCGTTTCACCATTAGCGAGCGAAACCATTCTCCAACATATTGTGGTCAGTTGGTCGCTGCCACCAGCAGACGAGGAAGCCGCGCTGACGTCGCCAATTATCCGCATGCTATGCACTCACGACGGCACTAGTGACGAGATCATCGCCATTGGTCGGACCCAAATCGCAGGTGCATTGCGCGCTGTCCTGGAACGTCAGCTGCACGGTAGCGATATCATTCTTGGGTGTTCCATCGCGAAAGAGCCACCAACTGCAGCCACACAGCCGCCAGAGTCAACACCGATCAAGATCTTTGTGAGTGGCGATCGGTCACAAGTGGGCAAGTCCACTTGCTGCCTCGGTCTCGTTGGTTCGCTGCTGACGCTTGGGTACTTGCCAAGTGAAATCGCATACATTAAGCCGGCGACCCAGTGCGAACAACCACAATTGATCGCCAAGTTTTGTCGCCACCACGGGATCGAATGCTGCGATATTGGACCCATTGTTTTCTACAGTGGGTTCACACGAGAGTTTTTGAAAGGAACAACCGAGTCCTCTCAAGAACTGCTCGCCAAAGCGCGTGCCAAGGTAGAACAAGTCGGGCGTGGCAAAAAAATTGTGGTGGTCGATGGAGTCGGCTATCCAGCCGTGGGCTCCATCTGTGGCGTCTCCAATGCGTCGGTAGCAAGCGCGGTGGAAGCTCCTGTCGTGCTTGTTGGCAAAAGGGGTGTGGGTGACGCGGTGGACTCGTTCAATTTGAATGCCTGCTTTTTTGAAAGCCACGGTGTCCACGTACTTGGTGCGATTTTTAATCGACTACCTCTTGACGGATACTACAGCCTTGAAAACTGTCGTGATAGCGTGATGCAGTATTTCCAGCAGTATCAACCGGACAAATGCGTCTATGGCTTCATCCCTGAACTCGCCGAGCCGTCTGAGACTGATGCCATGCTCGTCGACGACGCCTGTTGCGACGCTGCGAACGCTTCCAGTACACACATGACCAAAGAGGAGGAACGTCGCGCTCACCAAGTGATTACGCTGTTCTCTCAGTCTGTGAACGTTGCGCAGCTTGTGGACGATGCGACATCTTTCCACTTTTCACCAACAAAACCGACCATAAATCGACAGCCGGCACTCACCCCAGTAAACAAGCGGCCAGCCGTTGTACAAGGTACAAATGCAAGTAAAAGATCACGGCAAGATATCCAAGACGCGGCGAAAGCATCGGGTGCAGCAGGCGGCTGAGGCAGCTAAAGGGAGTGGCTCGTTTATGAACGAGTTTTCTCCCATGCTGGAGTGTATTTGTTTGCTTCCACTTGACGGTATACACGTCGGGGTGGTCCAAATGAATGCTTCCTATTTTGGCCCATTGGTTTCCTTTGTAATGACGACGGTAGCGCAAACTCCACGGTTAGGAGAGGCTGCACGATCTGAGGAAAAAGGAACCCCAAGCGTTTTGCTTAGGTTGCGGCCATAGCTCTATCTTTATTTCAGTACATTGATGGCATAATTGCTCATAATATAGTAGCCTTCTGTTTTTCACAGCGTGGCAACTGTGAGAACGCTCACAAAAAGAAAATGAAGGAGCAATGGATTGGCACGGCGATTCTACTAGCATCTGCGCTGACCACGGGCGTGAATGAGCTGCGCCTCATCCGGCATGTCGCTAGTCTGGAAGAAGCGCTTAGCCACGTGGTCACATTGGCTGAGCCGGTGTCACGGCCAGAAAATGACGGCAAAGTGGTGTTGATTTCCGGTGCCATCACCACGAACCCACGCGTGTTGAGTGCAGATCCCACCGCCAGTCGCACACCGTACGTGCTGGACCCTGTGTTTCATATCGCGGCGCGTGGCGTGCGCTTGTATCGCCAAGTGGAAATGTTCCAGTGGGTTGAAACAGCGCACACACACATCGTCTCTGGTGGTGGAGGCGGCGGCGCGGCGGATAATGACGACAGAGGCACCGTAGACGAGCAGCGCGAGAAGACGTACATGTACGATCTGCGATGGAAGTCGGAGAGAATTGATAGCGTGACATTCAACGATAGGAGCTATCAAAACCCTTCGGAGGATGCGTGGATCTTCAAGGCCGAAGAGATCACTTCGGATCCAGTCGTCGTCGGCGACTTTGCGCTATCCGACGAATTGATCGACCAGATCAAACGCAAAGACCCCATCCAACTGAACGCGAAGACGTTACAGACCATGCGCATCGTACTGGACCAACGGCTTGGCGCAGAGTGGGATCGTGTCAGCGCGTTGAAAGACTTGCCCTTGGAAGACAACTACTTTTACTCCATGCGTGAAACAAGGCCGAGTTTGGGCGATCTTCGGGTCTCTTTCTTTGTGAAACCGGCGTACCCTGTTTCGATCAGCGGCAAGCAAGAGAAAAACCAAATTGTCCCTTTTCATGCGAAGGCCGGCGAGTCGATTTTGATTCTGGAAGATGGCATCCACACCACGCAAGAGCTCTACCAAGCGAAGTTATCCATCAAGGTCAGTGTCCCGTACACTCCTGGTTGCCAATCATCATCATTTGCTTGTTCTTAATGCGTATTATTGGGTGTTGGATGTCTTTGACATTGTGCTGTATACAGTACCAGCACAATCGTTTCTATCGGCTCTTTTCGACGACGCTGGGCTTCTTAGGATTTCTCGTGCTCCACCCTTTGCTGTCACTGCGGCTGGGACACTCCTTCAGGAAAGCACAGAAGCACCTCGTGTGCTGCATCTACAGGTATTGTACCCTGTTTCAATTGTTTAGCCTTGTTGACAGCGTGAGAAAGTCTGATTTTTGTGCGGTTTGTAAAAATGCCAGCGGGGGTTTGACGTTTTCTGTTGCTGCTCTGACCTGGCTGCTGTATCGGTACGTCGCCACATGCTAGTATTTCCCCATTATTATTGCGAACTGTATGCTTAATATGTGCTTGATGTGTACGTAGACCATTGTGGGCGCTCATACTGGCTGCAAGTGGTCTCTCGCCGATGCTTGCGCTGGAAGGCTACGTCAGGCTGCGAGGTTCAGGACGACGACTTGATGCTGTCAAAGCTCAATAAAGTTTACTTCATTTTTGTCAATCTTGAAAAGGCGCGCTTTGTTTGTTGACAGTTAACGTTAAAAAAACGTTGGTTATTTACTTCACTAAGTACGTTTTGGTTTTCATCCAATCAGATCGTGAGACAGACTGACTCCAATCGTTTGGCAGCTCCATTGGCCATCGGTTGAGTTGGACGAAGAGCAAAGGACATTCGAAGCCATTTACGCCACCCGATCAGCAGCTCACGCAGACGCATCACGCACCAAATACACACAAAATGGAGATTGACTCGGACGTCGTGATCAGCGCCGCAGACATCGCGCAGCAAGTGCAGTTTGACCATGACGCCATGGATATGGACGACAGCGAGCCAATGATGCGGCCAAACTTCCCAGCGCTCAGCGCGCAGGAGACGTCGGGCGGCAAGAACGATTTCCGTCGTGTGCGCGTGCCTGCGCATCGTTACACACCACTGAAGACGGACTGGCCCAACCTCATGACGCCGATCGTGGAGCACTTGAAGCTGCAGATCCGTATGAACACGAAGACGCGTTGCATTGAACTCAAGAACTCGCCCACCACCGAAGACTCGGGTGCGCTTCAGAAAGGCGCCGATTTCGTGCAAGCCTACATGATGGGTTTTGAAGTGCAAGACGCCGTCGCGTTGCTGCGATTAGAAGATTTGTTTATCGACACGTTTGAAGTGAACGATGTCAAGATGCTCAAGGGCGACCACTTGAGTCGCGCCATTGGTCGTGTCGCTGGCCAGGATGGCAAGACCAAGTACGCCATTGAAAATGCCACACGTACGCGTATCGTGCTGGCCGACCAGAAGGTCCATATCCTCGGATCCTTTGCCAACATCAAGCTCGCGCGGGACGCGATTTGCTCGCTGATCATGGGTGCGCCGCCAGGCAAAGTGTACAACAAAATGCGTGGTGTCGCAAGCCGAATGAACGAACGATTCTAAAAAAAATCAATATTCTATCTTACTTGCATGAAAACATTAGAATTCTGTTGATGCTGAGGAAGGAAGTGGGGAGTCCACAAAAATCCCCTTGCATTTGTTTGTTTGTCCAATTTTTCTTGATTGATAAATATACGTATACTGTACTATCAGGAGTCGCTCGTTGTACACCAACACACACAACAAGAGTGCTAATGGCGACCAGATTTTCGCAGCGCGTTGCTTGCGTACGCGATGCGGTTCAACTCGACATTGACCATTTCCACGATCTTGTCTCCTTCGCTGCAGTCCAAGAGCTCCAAGTCCAACGCAGGCATATGTGTGAAGAACGCAAGGATCTATCACAACAAAACACCAGCAAGAAAAATTAGCAAAAGCCATATGAGTACAGCACAGTCCGTCCACAGACACTCACCGTTCGGTCGCTTCCATAACAAGAAAACATTCGGTCGTCGCCTTTGACGTGGACAATTTGGGAATCGAGCTGATTCAGCGTCGCCGCTGTTATAATGAAGGGGGTTAGTTTAGTATGGGTTCTCCTACAAGATACGTAATCCGTTGTTCCAAGAAGAAAAAAAAAACCCACCGAACTGCATTGCCGCTCGCTTGAGTGTGATGATCGTCCGTGTCAAATCGTCTGTGTTCAGCGCTGGGACTTCGGTCTGTGCACTGTTAAGATGTGAACCAATTGACCACTGTTCAGCCTCTCTTGCCATTCCCTCTGATACGATCAATTTCGTCAATCCCTAATGACTCACATCATTTCGCCGGTCTCGCTGTTCAGAAGACACACATAGTGGGTCCCTGGGAAGACATCGCGAATGCGGTCAAATTGTTCCAGAAAGAGTTTCTCGGCATGGTCCGATCGGCGCCGAGAGAGACACGAGCAAAAGAGACTCATGCGATCTGCGGGGTAGTTGTCAATGGGCTCGCTGATGCCGGTAGTTACGCTGGCGACGTCCGCGTGGGCGATGCTGCCAGTTGGCGACAGTTCCTCTTGTTGGCGCATGTGCAACTCGACGAAATTTTTGAAGGGGCAGAAAACAGTGACATTTTGGCCAGAGACGACCCTCGTTGTTATGACGTGTCATTGCAATGAAACAATTTCAGATGTCACTAATAGTGACAATGGTCTCTCACCCACTCTCATGGGATCGCTCCTGTTGACTGAATTGGTGGTGTAGCGTCCATACTGATGGCATCTGCGGATTGTTTCCACTGGGCGCTTTCTCGTGGGAACACAAAGAGCTCATGGCGTTCGTTGGAGTTGGCAAAGGGCAAGTTGTACGTGACAGACGTGATCTCCAACTGGGGCAGTCGCAAGTAACCTACAGTGATCAGACCAGTTCACGGGTTACACTCATACTGTAACCAAGGAAACACATCCGCAAATAAGAAGAAGAAAGCGTACCCGACGTCGTAGGAATCAATCCGATGGAGAACACGTGCTCGTCTAGTGGCAGCAAGTCTTCCACGGCATTCGTTCGTCCTGGAAAACAGCAAGCAAAATACACCGATATAATCATATGAGCCCGTCGAACGTAACCATGCAGCAAAGTGTAACCCCCCCAACGTACCTGAGATCATGAAGTCCCCACTTTCATCGAATGGCTTGATGCGCACGCTGTGGAACACGTTCTCATTGTTGCGCACGTGGATCTCAAGCATCAACAGCGTGTCTTCCACGCCAAACGGAGGCGTGTGGATCGAAATGGTGAGCGGGGCATCGACAAACGCAACAGTTGGGATGTCCAGCCACGTGGTCACCAATTCATTGCGCTGTACTGGACTGGACGGCACGATGGACGATAAGCGGCGCCATTGGATCTTGATACGGCCCAGTGCGACAAAAGGAGACGCCTGAGAAGGCAACAGCCGCAAGCAAAAGCTGTGGAGATCGCCCGCACGAAGCACTTGGCATTCATCCTCATCTGCTGCGTCTCCATAATTCCCAAAACCAGTGGCAAGCTCTGCGGTGCTGCTGCTATTCATGGCAGAGATCCCACCACCACCACCCCCACCACTCTCTGGTGCTGATGCTGATGATGGTTCAAACGCCATCGAGACGACTCGTAATGGCTCCAGTGCACCACACAGCACAGCACCTTGCAAATTGACGGTCTTGCCAACGATCGCGTAGCTTTGTGCAGCATTTGCTTCGCCATTGGAAACGCCAACGCCATTAGGAAAGTCATGCACAAACCCACTCGTGAGACGGAACGGGTCGCGACACAAAAGCTCAAACCGCTCTTCTAAACTGACTTGCACACCGCTCTTGGTCGAGTACGTCACGTGAACGGCAAGCCGCAGCGTCGCGGCCTTGGAAGACCGCACAATCACCGACACTTTTTCTTCACATTGCGGTTGTAAATCACGCACACAAATGCGATCACGAGGCTGGAAAGTACTGTCTAACGCCACGGGCACGAGATTTCCTGGTGCTTGGCCAGCGGCTTCGACATAAAAGAGCACATCATTGGGCGATGCCGAGGCTGGAGCAGGTTCACTGGTGACGCGGAAACTTGGATTTGTCAGTGTATCGTCTTTGGACTTGAGTAAAAATGAAATCACACGGAAATCGCCTGCCAGCAAAGCGTGCTTGGTCACAATCTCCAGCGTGGCCTTGGGTCGTGGCTGCAAGATCACAAGCGCGGACGAACGTGTCGCCGTGGGCATGCCATCTTCTTCCACGAGATCGCCATTTTCAATTTCATGCGAGCGGCTCAGTTCAGCGACTGAAAACATGGACTTGCGACGCGCAAAACTTGGCGAGCCGGGCCCTTTGCCCATGACGGGTACACGGCCATCTGGGAGAAATGGCTTCGCATCGATCCGTAGCTGCTGGCCGCCAGTAGCAGTTGTGCTACCACCGGTGGTACTGTCGTCAGATACCACAAACGTCAAAAACTGTTCTTTTCCGCTCGTGGAGCCATCGACGGCACTGACACGACCTTGGCCACCGCAGCCAAAGTGGAATCGAGTCTCTCGGTAGCTGAGAACGGTCTTGCCGTCCAACACACGAAGCAAAATCTGGAATTGCTTTGGTACACTTGGTTCAAATGCCAAATTCGCGTACGACTGGCCATCGCGTTCATCGCGAGCAATCGCCATTTCCGTGGTCGCCGAGTCACGATGGTACACAGTCATATTGTACCTTTCATCGCTGAACAGCAACTCCATCTTGGCCATGGTCATATACGATGGGAAATGGCTTCCAAGCTCCACACAAAGTGTCACTTCTTCTCGCACGCACGCGTAGACTCTATTGAAATGAGTCACCACATCCATCAACGCCCTTGTCGCATCCATTTGGATCTCGTAGCTCGTGAGCGCCGACTCGGTGGAGAACGGCGAGCCTAGCCGCGCGGGATCTTGCCACGCGGATTCAAAGCCTTCCTGGATCTTGATGCGTTCTAAAAGAGGCACAAACTCCTCAAGCGCTGGGTTCAAAAGCTGAAGGCTCGTGTCAATGTAGGCAGCAGTGTCGGCTTGACGATACGTGCAAATCAAGAGCTGTTTCAAGAGTTGCGTCGTCTGCGATGCCCACGGCTCACTGGCAAAGGCGGCTTGCGCTTTTTGGAGCTCCACCCTGGCGCGGTCAAAGTCGTTACACGCGAGCCGTTCCATGCCAAGCGCGACAAGGAACCGGCTCTTGAGCCGCGTACGTGGCACTTTTTGGTCGGCGATGAAAAGCGCCAAGTGGTGGATGGCCTGTTCAATCAAGTGGATCGCTTTCTTTGCATGCGGGATCGTTCGTTCCATCGCGTATCGGTGCTTGACAAACGCTCCGTACGATGGCTCCGGGTTCATGGAGGTCTCCGAGACCACGGGGTCGCCACCGACGTACGCGGACGGCACAATGGTAAACCCATTGGTCTGGTGGGTGTGGCTTTGACTGGTGGTGGTGCCGTTGCTACCATTTTCCAAACTTGACCCTGGCAGATTCACTACCACCACTGCATCTGGATCGGAGAGCCCCAGCTTGGCGGCGGCCTTGCGTCGGTAGGTCGCATACTTGGCCGCGATCGAGTAGTACAGATACGGTTCTTTGTACACGTCCGAGTCCAGCCCTGTGCTTGGCAAGGAGCCACGAATGGAGACGGCCTCTGCCAATAGCTGTGCAAACACGTGGTACTGGCGAGACACCCATTCCCAATGTTCAAAAGTGCGCTCCACGGGGCCAATGGCTCGTCCATACACTTTCATATGGCGGTGGAGCTGCTCAACCGCGGCTTTGATGTTGCTCGATGAGAAAATGAGATGGTAACATAGCTTGAAGTTGATATACTCGGCCATGGTCTTGACTTGGCAAAACCCGAGACTGTCGCTTTTGTCATGAAGGGAGGAGACACCAGTAGACGCAGCAGCCGCATCGTGGGTCAGCGGAAGCTGCGTGACCGCGCGGTACGCGGACTCGTAATGCTGTAACACTTTGGTTGTGTACCGACGGAACTCGTAGTAATGCGCAATCTTAAAAGAGTACCGCACTTGGAGAGGCAAAAACGAGCTCTTATTGAGCGCCTTCTTGTACCGTTTCACGCGCTTGGCTTGCGATTTGTAGTACTCCAGCGCATAGTTACGGATCGACGACTCGAGCTTGGCCAGCACACTCGAGCCGCGCATCAAATCGCGTGAGCGCAGCAACACGAGCGTCTTCGAGTCGATCTCCAGCCGACGCCGCAACGACGCGAGCCGCTCGTCAGTGACATTCACAGGCGCGACGCCGACGTCATCGACTTGCTGCACGAGGATGAGCAAAACGCGACATTCGCGACCCGAAATGCCTTTCTTGAGCTGGTCCATTTCGTCTTTGATGGTGCTTTCCTGTGTGAGCCAGTCGCGTTGGTTCCATCGTGGATCAAATTCATGGAACAGTAAGACCACAGCAGGCACGGATTCATGGTGTTTCTTGAGCCACTTGGTCTTGAGGATGCCCTGCACTTTGTAGCCGTCGAAATCGCGTTGCGTTTGGTTTGGGAACGTGCCGTGCTTTTCGCGCACTTCTTTTTTCGCTGGGAACCGGTGTTCAATCGGAAGCGATGCAAAGTGCAATTTCGGCACAAACTCTTCGTTGATACCACGCACAAATTGGAGAACTTTGGCTTGAAGCTCGCGGGACCCCAGCGCTGCGATCAGCGGGTACGGGGTCTCCTTGAGCTCCACACCGTAGCTCTCCATGGGGACTCGCGGGACACACTTGCTTCACTTTGCTTGACTTTCTTCGCCACCTTCTTGTCCCCTTTTTGTGATGATATCGGAGATACCGGTTTCAATACCGGTTTTTGGAAGACGCTACTATTCGAGCTGGCCTATGTGAAGTTGAAAGTTGAAACGAACCGACACAAAAACGTTGCCCTCAAGAGATCATCTCCATTCAATCCTCTTCTTGATCTCTCATGGTATTCGCGCTGCTGCGCCGCCGCAGCGGGCCAACCCGAAACTGGAGCGGCCATATCTCACGTGTGGCACTGCGCAATGCCAGCACGGCGGCTGGCGCTCCTGCAGATCCAAATGCTGCGGCGCCTGCCAAGAAGAAGAAGAGACACTACACGGAGCCGAGTCTTCGCGTGCGCGTCGTGTCCATGTTCACAGACAACTACGGTACAGAGATGTGTTGACAATAGCCTACCAACACGTGGGGGAGCTGACTTTCTGTACCGTTATCCAAAAGGCTACGTCGTGATCGATGAAGCGAACCACACCATGTTTACGGTTGATCCAGCCGAGCCATCCAAGATCTTAGCCGTACTGAAAGAAGAAGAAGAGCAGAAGAAGCGAGAGTTCATGGGCATATTGACGACCCACAAGCACGAGTACGTGAACTATAGATCAATCTATTCATTTGCTCTGGTTTACACTAAAAACGTTTCTTTTTTGCCAGCGACCACACGGCCGGCAACCTGGAAATTGCCAGCAAATACCCGAATTTGATGGTCGCTGGCCCGTTGAATGAAGAGATCCCAGCACGTACAAAGGGGCTCGTCGGCGGTGAGAAGTTTACGATTGGCGCGGTCAAGATCAAGGCGCTTTCGGTGCCTTGCCATACCTCTGGCCATCTTGCGTATGTGGTCACGGGCGATCCGCAGACACCACCGCTACTGTTCCCGGGCGATACGCTTTTCATTGGCGGCTGTGGTCGCTTTTTTGAAGGCACGGCTGAAGATATGTACCGCGCACTGTATGAAGTCATCTTGACGCTTCCAAAGGACACGCGTGTGTACTGCGGCCATGAGTACGTGTTCAATTATTTGCAGGCACCACATGTGCTGGGCGTCTCTGATACTGATAGTCGGTTCTATCCAACAGATACACCCTGGCGAATCTTCGCTTTGCCTTGAGTGTTGATCCATCGAACGCAGTGCTGCGTGAAAAAATCGCTCAAGTCAAGATCCGTCGCGCCAAGAATTTGCCCAGCGTGCCGTCGACGCTGCGGGAAGAAATGCAGTACAACCCATTCTTGCGCGTCCATAACGATATCATCCGCAACGCCGTCGGTGGCACCGACCCAGTCAGTGTGCTGGACAACCTGCGCCGCCGAAAAGACTCTTTTCAGTGAAAAATTAATATAAAATGTATTGCATCCTGCACTACACTTCATATAGATGGCTTGCCCTACTCTGTGTGTGCTGTCCACCGTTCCCCCACTGCTCAGAGCAACGATGCATCCTTCGGCTCCTGTGGCTTAGTGGCCTTCACAAAAAAGTACGGGACGACATCCTCGTCTTGCTCACCTGTCTCTGTCTTGCGAGCCCACTTCATAGGCCCCCACTGGCGGCCAAACAAAGTGCCAGGCTTGCCCAAGTCAACAATCTCCATGTCCCACTTGAGCAGCGCCACGACACCTTGTGTTGGGTCATCTTCGCCGTATTTGAGCACACGCGTGCGGAATATGCCTTCGCGCTCATCCAGTGCGCCGCCTGCTTTGACTGTCTTGAAGCCCGAGATATCCGCCCACAATTGGCTTCCTGGTGGCGACAACGCATCCAGCGTCTTGACAAGACGCACGTTGTCGTCTCGCGTCATGTAGTACAACAAGCCTTCCACCAGCCAAAACGTTGGCTGCTTTGGGTTAAAGCCTTTGGCGATCAAGTCAGTTTGCCATATATCTTGGGCCAAGTCGGCGATGATCACATGGTGTTGCTCGGCCAGTACACGCGCACCGGCATCATCCAGCAGCTTTTGCTTTCTCTCCATCATGGCCTTCGACGAGTCGATCTCAATCACATGGCAGTCGGCCAGGGACTCCAGCCGGTACGCACGGCTATCCAGTCCAGCACCAAGGATCACGACTTGTTGGATCGTTTCAGGTCGGTCACGCAGAGCGTCGTCGATGGTTCGAGTCCGCAACGCGATGTAATCGGCCAATTGATTTTGATACGGCGACCATTTGGAAAAGAACGACAGCATCGCCGCACCGGCATCACCGGAGAGTAGCTCGGCGTAAGGGTCATTGATGATCGCGTCGTTTCGTTTGCTTTCGGCTGCGCGCATGTAGGTGACCACGAGACTCGTGTACTCGGCCAAGTTGGCTTCGCTCAGCTCGCTGAGATCTTCATGGCTGGCGCGAAGGTCAGCTGGCAGAGGGCAAGTAAATGAGAGAGCATCACAGGCAGGACCCATTCGTCAGTAAGAACGAAGGAAGGGGAGAGAGATGCATCGCATAACTGGCAACCTACCAAAAGGATCCTGTTTCTTGGCATCCGCTTCACTTGATGGAGTTGACTCCAATTTCTGTTGCTCCTCGTCGACGCCAGGATCTTCATTCGCACGTCTCGCTTCCTCCGTCTTGTATGACGGCGCGTGGGGCTCCGAGGAGCCACTGGTCGTCCACTCACTGGTAGCCCACTTGTTCAACATGGTCCACAAATCCAAATGCTCCACCTTTCACTCTGCTGAAGCAAAGAAGGAAGCTCCATCGAGATCAGACAGTTGGAAAGTGGTGAGAGTCTGGGATCTGTTGGGACCAGAGACCTTGAAGTGAGCCACGGTCATGTCCCACGTTGGTGTTCATGAAGAAAACCCAGGATACGGTTACGTATCGTAACCGATTATGGTGTGCCCCCGTTAACCTTGAAGTTGAAGGGGCATCCAATATTTGCTACGACACCCAAGTCGTTAACGACGAGGCCGAGCGCAAGATGGCTGCATAAGCGCGTATCCTTCAATAACCAATCAGTTCGTGACTGATGTCGTCGCGCGCATCTCCTTACGGTATATCATCTCGGAGAGCATCCAGTAAGCCAGTCATCGTGGACGCCGACGATGTGGCGCGGAAGCAAAGCCCGACCGCAACGACAGAGGAGCCCACGTCGGCGCAACGGATGCACTTGCAGCTGCAAGATGTTCTCACACAGTCCCTATCACCAGCTCACATGCAGGTGCAAGATGTGAGTTGCCGAGAATTGCAGTATCGTCTTCTAGGCGCCAAGAGGTACTGGTATCGATCGATTAAACAAGCCACGACCGGTATGAAGCGATGGGAAGCGCGGTATTTTGAGACGGCTTGCCGCAAGTCTACATTAGAGAGATTGCAAGCCACCGTGACCTCATGGCATCGGCTGCCTCGGTTGTCATCTGACGACGTGCAGCTCACTTCGCTGGGCCAGTTCGACAGTGAGAGGCGAGCGATGGAGGCTTTTGAGGCCGCGTTCAAAGCGCGAGATAGTGCCCACCCACTGCGGTCGTCTCCCAGCGCGACTTCAAGAACGGGCAAGACCGCTAGATCAACGGACAGAACCGCAAGAACGGACAGAAGAACGGGCAGATCTTCACAAAGCAGCCAAAGAGAGATGCCGTCTTCCGTGTCTGAAGACGACGAGCCACTGGCTCCTTACTTTCAAGTGGTGGTCGTCTCCGATGCGTTCACACGTCGCACCCACCGCCAGCGACTGGAACTAGTCTACGAGATCTTACTCGACAGCTTCTCGAACCGGCTCCCAGACGTCCCAGGTCATCACCACCACCACAGCAGCCACCGCTGTATTCGCGGGTTTTCCTATGTTGGCCACCAAGTTGTCTCGCTCCCGCAGTGGCGATCGTTGCCATTCCACGTCACAGTGCTTGCCAAGACGCCAGCGCAATGGAAAATGCTCAACGGCTCCAAGCACATCCAGAACCTCTCGGATACCGAACGCTTTGGCATGAGCCACATCGAAAACAACCGCGCACTCAATGTGGACACGACGGTCTTGCCTATGTCGCGAGGACTCGCAGAGCTCATCTCGTCCACCAACAACAACAATAATCAACCAGACGCGACCAAGCTTCCTCATTTCTACCACGGGTTACCAGACGAACTCAAGAAACTCATCTCAGAAGAACACAGCGCGGCTGCCACCGATAGTATAAGCACCACAAACAAGGCATTCGTATCCACCAAGTTGAGCAACAACTCAGAAGTCACTTTCCTGCCAAAGTATTTGAAAAGACGGCGCGAGGTGGTGATAGCCGCCACGCGACTGCAGAGGCTTTTCCGTCGCAATTTGCAATACAAAATCATCCGGTTCCTCACACGGCGCCACCGTGCTGCGACCACCATCCAGCGGCTTTTTTGTGGATTCCGTGACCGTTTGTACGCCACAGGCTACCGGCAAGTCATGATCTGTGCGAGTACGATCGTCCAGGCCGTGTTCCGTTCCCACGCTTCACGAGAACGCACCAAACAACTACGCACAGTGATGACCCACGCAGCGCTTGAGATTGAACGCGTGTATCGAGGCCATATTGGCCGCACGTACGTGCGCTGGGTCAGACAAATGGACACCAGTGCGATTACCATAGAGCGTGTGGTGCGGGGTTTCTTGGCACGCAAGAGAACCGCAAGGATACGACTCGCAAAGCACAAACGCACCGTGGTGATCCCTGCCGTGGCGTTAATTCAACGCACGTGGAGAGGCCACGTGGGCCGTCAAATTGCCACTGAAAAAAGACAAATCCATCACAAACTCACCGTTTTCAACCCGGCAGCAATCAAAATTGAACGGCTTTTACGTGGCTTTTTAGCGAGACGCCTTGCCACAAAATACCGCCGTGCATTTGCCAGTGCAAGTGTGATTCAAAAGCATTGGCGCTCGTATCGGTACTATTGGAAATGGATGGCATTGATGGAATGCCGCCGTCGCGATACAATGGCTTCCAAGATTGGTGCACTGGGCCGTGGGTACGTCGCTCGCCAGTTTTACAAACGCGAAAAACGCCGTGTAAAGTTCCAGTTTGTGCTCACTCCATCAGCTGTGAAAATCCAAAAAGTGTTTCGAGGCTACCGCGTGCGGAAACGTCATGAAGATCTGCGAGACCAAGTGGAAGCGGCCATCACTCTCCAGCAAATGTGGCGCAAAAGAGACCGGATCATGACCATACGATCCAAATTGACAGGATTCCGAGATGCGATCCACTATGCCAAGGCCACGCAGATCCAGTACTGGTACAAATGCTGCCGTGCCAAGCAACTGCTGTCCTTTTTAGCGGCAAAATGCCGTGCTAGCCAGGGGAAAGCCGCATTAGCGATCCAGTGTGCATGGAAAAGCCATTGCTCGCGTGTGCAGCTTTTAGAATTCCGTTTTTGTTCCCGCGTGGAACGCAAAGCACTTGCGCTGACCAAATGGAAAGAGCAACGGGAAGATATTGAGTTTGATATCAAAGATGCAAGGGCCGATCTCAAACGGGTCATCAAGTACAAGGCCAAGGCGTTGCGGCGTGTCAAGGAGCTCAAACAAATGCGACTTGATTGGGAATGCCGCCAACCAGTCGTGGAGAAAGAATTGGCAGAATTGACCCAAGAAGATTTGGACAGAGGATGGAGGGAAGCCTTCCAAACGGAAAAGCACATCCTGAAATTCACACTGGAGCTTAGTGTGGAAGATATCGCAGGCCAGAAAGACCAAATACGAGACTATGAAGCGGAAATCGACGATTTGAGACTGGAAGTGGAAGATTTAGAACGCGATTTAGAGGAATGTATCCTTGACGAGACCATGGAATTGCAAGCGTACCGAGAAATGGAAGTGCAATATGCCCACAAAATGTTCATCGATGAACAAACGCGTAAAATTCGATTCCAAAAAGTCCACTGGAGTGTTCGTAATATCCGTAAAAACGTGATTTTTAGGTCTCGTGATGATTTACGCGATTTACAAACCAAATTCATGGAAAATCGAAGTGTCCAGGAGCTTGGTGCACTCAGTTTTGACAAGAAACAAGCGTTTAACCAAAAAGTGGGGAATGCGATTGAAACAATTGTGCAACAGAAAGCCACACAAAGCAAAGTGATGATGGAAATGGGGCGTGATACTAAAATCGTGGCCGGTTTTGATACTGCGATCGAGCAAATGAGCAAGATCACGAACAAGTTTTCGTACGAGTACAGGCTGCCCAAGCAGGATATGCGCGACATGGTGGACGACGACGATGGAAGCAGCAACAGCAGTAGCCAGCCACGCCAGCGGATGTGTCATGGCTGTGGCCGCATCACATGTGACTGTGAAGAGCAGCTGGAGGCGAAGCGAACAGCTGCCGCCGCCAGCACAAATAGCCAGCAAAAGCAGCAGCCGTTGGCTTTGGATTTCAACAACCGATTGACGCAAAACAAAAAGAATCAAGCAAAAGCAACGACGACAAACTATGGCCATCCATTGCGACGGAAACGCAATTATCAACAAAACGAAGACGAGTAAAATTTGTATTTTTTTGTGGGTTCTTAATCATCGGACCACTCGGATGCCTCAGAGAGACTGAGCGATCCGGACCGGTCGCGAAGACCACGGATTTGCTGTATGCCACACACAGAATTAGAAAGAGCCATACACCATTATTTTATTTTTTTTCTTGGCCACGTACCGAGAAGTCCATGGTCGTGGCCTTTAGTTCTTCCACTCGTGGCGGTGGAGGAGGCGCCGTGGCTGTTTTCTTTGCACCACCACCAGTGTCGCGTTGTTCGTCTTGCTTTTGTTTCATGTTTCGAATCTTGGCCAAGAAATCATTCTGCAAAAAAAACAGTTTAGCATTTAGCATTAGCCTTGGCCTTAGCACCCATGCAAAAAAAAAAAAAAAACCAAGGACGCACATCGTCATCGTTCGATCCTCGATCCGAACTTCGTGCATCATCGTGGCCATCCGCTGAGACGTCGTCCTCTTCATCTGACATTTCGACCGTCGGCAATTGCTTGCGGCGGGCGTTGCCATCGTCGTCGTCCATCATCGCTGGAGGTGGCGGCGGTGGTGGAGGTGGTGGTGGGGGCAGCGGCTCCGACGCGCGACTGTTGTTGGAGGACGACGGAGCGGTCACTTCTTTGGCCGTGAGCACTTCCACGGGCTTTTGGTTGCGTGCGCGGTCGCGTTTTTGGTCCAGTTGGTCCTGTTTGCCACTGATCGCGGCTTGGCGACGCAGCATCCGCTGCTTCATTTGTTCTGCGATCGTTAACGGCTTCTCAGTGGTGGCCGGCTATATAAATCATGAGCGTGGGACAGGCAAAGCCCGTGTAACGTTAATGAAAGGGTCAACATCACTGCAAGAGACAACATGAAACAAACGCACCGCACTGCGGTCCACTGGGTCGCGCGTGGTGTCGGCTGCGTTCACTTTCTTCAATCGCTTGTTCGGGTTCCGGATTTGTGCAAGAAGGCTGGACATCGGGTTCTCTGGTTCGGCAGAAGCGCTATCCTCTCCATCGCCACTACCTTCTGGTCCATCGTCACCTCGTGGAGGAGGTGGTGGTGGAGGGGGTTCATCGTCATCCATAGCTGATGGCGGCGACGGCGGAGGTGGCGGAGCCGAGTCGTCGTCATCACCACCACCCATCGGAGGAGGTGGCGGTGGAGGAGGTGGTGCATCGCCTCCTCCGTCCATCGAGAAATCCACCGGTGGCGCTGGAGGCGGTGGTGGAGGCGCCCCGTCGACTGGCCCAACCACCAACGCGTTTGCCTGTGATGGCTCATGGGCGGTAGGACCATTAGCAAAGGATCCAACCGCTGGTAGATCTAGTAACGACTTGTTTTGGAAGAGCGACGGTGCGATGGACGCGTTGCCACCAGTCTCGACAGTGTACGAGTACTCGGCGATATTCTCGAGTGGCAAATTTGTTGGCAGCTTAGCCGACAAATCTTCCACTGCACCAAGCGCCGGCTGGAAGTCGTAGTTGAGCCCATGCACAGACGGCAATTCGTCGCCATCGACAAGTGTCTTGGGCGCTTGCGCCAATTCTTTGCGTTTTTCTTCCTCTTCTTCGTAGTCCGTACCCAACAGATTGTCCCATGACGTGTACTGTAACAAGTCGGCGTCAGTATGTTGAGCATTAGCAAGCGAGAGAGTGAGAGAGAGCGCGCCGCAGCAGTGGAATGTGCAACGTACTTTTTGGTATGGGTTCTCGCCCGAGTTGAAGAGCAGCACGCTTCCGACAGACGGGATATACTCTGGCAGACGACCGAGTCCTTCCTGCATGGTCCCATTCCAGATAACAAAATGAGTATGAGCCCTGGTGTTTGTGTCCGCCCACATAGGAAGAGAGAGAGAGACAGAGACAGAGATAGATGGCAACTGTACCTTGGACATATCGACTTCGCCGCGCACGGTCTGTCGGTACGGGTTCACTGCGTCAAAGAGCTCCAAGACTTCGGTCATGATCTGTGTCCGCTGGGCCGGCGGCATTGACTCCTACTCAAGCGCAAATCGAGAGATAACGGGACAGGGAGGGGTAAGTACAGTCTCCCACATACACATATACCCTGTACCTAAACGCACCGCTGGTAAGAAATGGGTATCTTCTCGAATATTCGCGACGATCACAGGGGTATCGGCGTACGCTTTGTCATGGAACAGTGTTTTCGTAGGCGGCAGAACTTTTGGCGCGGGGTATTTCGACGTTGAAAACACAGTCGTGGGCTTATTCGACGTGCGCCGTGCGGTGATCGCGTTCACTTTGGCTTGACATGTGCGGATCCGGTAATCAATCGCAGCGACGCGGTCTTTTTCTTGGCCGACTTTGTGGGCGAGTCGGTTGAAGATATCGCCCACGACGATATCCAACTGGGAGAGCTGCTTGATGATATCTTTTGTGACAAAAGGAGCCCGTAAGTCATCATAGACCCGCTCTACGGCGTACACTTGCGTGGTCTGCATCGCGCGCGCCGGAACCGCAAACACCAGCTATGTATGCAAGTGTCCCACTTGAAAGAACAAGGTGATGATAAAGGTGCTGAAGATGTCACTGAGGTGTGGATATAACCTCGTTAGAGTGACCAGTTAAGAACTGATGTAACGTTCTTATCAAAGTCGGGTTCTTATCAAAATATGTTTTTTTGAGACCCACCACTTCAACATGACTTTGTTGGATTGTGTCATTTTCTAAGCTGTATGGTTTGTTGCAACTAAAGGTACTAATATCGGCCATTGTGCATCATCGCGGAAGCCTTGAAGCAAAAATCAAGACACAGAGGCACGTGATCGGACGGATACTGGCAGTTGGGCAGCGCAGTCTTGGCGTACGCCTCCAAGATTTCCGGTGCGTGGACTTTCAGCCCTGCGAACGGCGTCAGCAAATCTGGTGTGTACCATACGTAGTCGGCCACACCCGTCCAATGGCCTACCGGTATGTAAAATACAGCAAGATAGGAATATTTAGGAATAATCTAAAATAAATTAAACAAATATATAATAAACAAATAAAAAAACACGCACCGGTATAGTTGGTATATTCTGGCTCGCCGCCAAACACCGATGCGTACGCGCTGCCAAACCCAATGTGGTGGTCCAAATCCATGTTCGCAAACAGTTCCGTGAGCTGTTGCAAGTCCGGGTGGTCCAGCGACACGTGGTTGCGCAGCATAAACTCGTAGACCGCACTGATGGGTTCACTGTTAAAGTCGCCACACAAAATGATCGGCAAGTGGCGAGACAACGCAACCCGCTCGATCTGCAGTATGTTATAATGGAACGTTGAGCGAATTCATAGCCAGTGGTAGGAGAGGAGAGGTGGAGGCTTTTTTTTTTTAATGCTGGACACCTACCTGTTTGACGAGTGCGGCCGTTTGCCACAGCTTTACATCTGGGAATTTCGGATTCGAAAACACGTGGACGTTTGCGATACATAACAATGGCCCAGTTTGCTTGCGAGCTGATGGAATCATATATCAGTACACACCGATTCAGGCGATCAAAACAGGGATGCAGCAGCAGCAGTCACAACGCGGCGAAACGTACAGACTTCCACGTTGGATGGGATCACTTCAAGCACAGCAATCTGGGCAACGTTATCGCGTGTGAGCCGCACACGCATCCGCTGGATATTGGCTTGGAATGACTGGATATATGGACATGAGAAGGGAATCATCCGTCAGTCCAATCCAGTCCATATATCCCCTGAGTAACCGGAGTAACCAGAGTAACCCCACTCACCTCTCGATGTGACATGGACGCTGACGGGTACGCCATATCAAAATCATTCATGGCGGATGACAAATAGTCATTTGTGATTTCATTAAACTCCAGCGGGTACTGCTCCTTCATGATGAACCGGTTCCGCTTGTAAAACATCGCACAGCCATCGACTTTGCCTTCCAAGCCCATGGACTCGCGGGTCTTTTTTATGTACCAGCCTTCGTACCCGGACTCGGTCATCATCGGGTAAAAAAACTTTTTATAGTGGTCGCCTTGCACTTCTTGCAAGCAAATGATATCGGCATTATACGCTTGAATTTCACGCTGTAAAATCTCACGACGGAATGACCAATTCAAGGCCCAGACGGGACAATACGGGTACATTTGGCGGGTCGCGTAAATCTCGGCCAAGATATTGTAGGTCAGCACGCGGAAGACGCCGATTTGCCGCAACCGTGGCGTGGGCCGCTCCTCGTGGATATTTGCCAGCATCTGCCGCTTGGACGGCATCGGTGGGACTAGAAAAAACCATACAAATGAGCCAACGGTGGGTTCGTAACCGTAGTAGTAGCGGGGAACACAGTGTGTTTGTGAGAGAGGGGAAACGTACATGGTAACACGATGCCCGTGTCCACAGTCTTGGTTAACTCAGCGAGTCCTTCGCGCTTGGTCGCCTTGCACTCGACACGGATGACATGGCCGACGTCATCGGCACTTGGGGAATAGACTCGCCGTCTTATAACATACAACACCCAAGTCAGTCAGCCAGCCATCAAGGGTACGATACATGTATCTCGCCTGCTTTACTCACTGCTGGTTGGGGATCTCGACCCATGGGTCGTCTTGTGTTGGACACAGCGCCTCAATATTGTACAAATGTGTTTTCCACGGCATTTTGTCTTCCAAATTCAGCAGGCTTTCCAGATTCGCATGCACTTGCTTGTGTTTGTGCCACGCCAAGCGGAAACACTCGGGCCCACAGAAACACGCGTGGTCCCGTGGGACTCCTAGCCGGCAGCAAGTCACGCATTCGATCTTGGCGACTAAGAGCGTGACGTTGCCGTCACCCTTGCGAGGACACTCGGCATTCGCACACGACCGCCGCAACGACGACCGGTACCACCGAAACGACATGTCCACGACTTGGTCGTCAATATCGCCATCGAACGACCGGAAAAACGCATGCGTCGACACCAAGCAGCCTTCCACAGGCTGATCCACACGCAACGAAATCTTGCCTTCGCCGTGAACGGGCGAGCCTTTCGGTGGCGACACGGAAAGCGCCTGTCGCCGATTGCGCGACGACGGAGAGTGGAATGCATGAGACGATGACCGCATGGCAGTGGTGGCTTTGTGGTTTCTTGATTCGACTGTGTTTCTATAATTTGGTTCGAGTGCGGAGAGATAGCTGGAAGTTATACAGGAGCATGCGTGTGTCCGATTGAGCGCAATCTATGAAGAACCGGCGCATATTGCTCAGTTAATACCCTCGCATATCTCCTTCCTCATGTGCATGGTATGCTGCGCCACAAGGAGACAAAAAACGCTGCCACCTACAAGAATATATTGACAGCGTGCGGTTTTATTGCACGCGCGCGCTGACCGTGAAATACGCGCTTTATCGAAACCTCAACACCGCTAAAACACTCTCTTAACGCGCAACCACGTGGTGTTGTCCTTGTCGTTTTCAGATGCACTTGAGTGCAGGTAATAGCGCCGTCGCACTCGTACTGCGTGCTGTGCTTGTGGACGTTGGCAGCAAAACCCAATCGAACCTGCGCAAGGGCATTGTCGCCCGGTTTTTGAAGGAAACGAGTAGCCTCGGTAAAGTAAACCACGATCTTGTAAACTACTTCAAAGTTGCAAAAATGTGCTTCAACTTGGGATGGGATCCAAATTTGAGGTGGTACACATAATATCAGTTGCGCCGTATCAGGTCAACAACGATTTGTCCCATCAATTGACTCCTTTTTATGACGAGAAAAGGACTTTTTAGATTTCATGTACACTGATTTATCTGTCCTACAACCTTCGACATACCCACGACTAAGACGGGTTAATGAAATGAAGACACCTATTAGACACCTTGGCAAGCCTCTACTAACGTTAATATGGTGCAGTCAGAATCACTCTTTGCCTTTCAAGATACGAAACGAAATGTCTGACAGAAAAAAAAAGACGAGAGAAACAAGACAAGCATGCGCGCATGGTTCTACACGAGGTACGTGCATGATGCTGGTGCACAAGGCGCCAAAGATCTACAGGGTGCATGGCCTACACGTGGCTGACACTGTGTATTCGCTTTGAAAACGGTAGACATGGCGGTTTGGCGGTCGTCCAGTTGGGCGATTTGCCTGAACCGGAGCTGCTGGACTCGCACGATCTCATCGTCCAAGTGCATGCGGCGGGTCTGAATCCGGTGCGTTCCACAGAGCCACGAAACAGAGCCAACATGGAGGCGTACAGTGCTAGTATCTATGTCAGTGATTAACTGGTTGTGTGGGTTAGATTGACTACAAGCGCCGCCAAGGAGCGCTCAAGCTCGTGATGAACGATCACTGGTACGTGCGTGTACCATCCCTCATCCCATGGGAAAACAGAACGCGCCTGTTGATACGAAAGTGGCGGGTTTGCGTAGGCCAGCGATTGTAGGGTACGATATCTCTGGCGCCGTGGTGACTTGCGGCGCCGACGTCACCAAGTTCCGTGTCGGCGACGAGGTCTTTGCGATGCTACCCCACAACCGCATCGGCGCATTGGGCGAGTACGTTGGTGCCGTCAACAGAAGTGTCCCTGTATACGTAGAGAGATACCCGTGCTGATTTGGGTATCCTACTTCGGTGTGCATCTGACAGACAAGTGGCTGCGCATGAAGATTACTTTGCCAAGAAGCCAGCGAATCTCACGTACGAAAACAAATGGCTCGCTTTTTTTACTTCCATACACTGGCCTACCACTCATTTACTTGCGTACAAACCCACAGACACACACAGGCTGCATCACTACCACTAGCGTCGATCACGTCGCTGCAGGCGTTCCGCCAAGGGCAGCTGCAAGAAGACAAGAAAGTGCTGATCACGGGCGGGTATGCAGCCTCTAAAAGGACACCTGCCTTGTAAATGACTCTGATTTTTATATGTTTTTTTGCTCAGCGCTGGTGGCGTCGGTGTGATCGCTATCCAAATCGCCAAGCAAGTCTTCAAGGCATCCAAAGTCGCGACCACCGCGAGTGCCAAAAAAATCGACAAGCTCAAGCAACTTGGTGCCGATGAAGTCGTGGATTACACGCGTGAGTCCTTTGAACGCGAACTGGCCGAGTACGACTTTGCGTTGGACTGCACAAGCGAAGCCAAGAAGTGCTTTGAGTGTATCACGCGTGGCGGCGCAGTCATTTCGATCGCCGAGACGCCAAGCTACAGGACGTTGCGAGACAAAGAAGCCTTTGGCGTCACTGTGTCTCGCTTGGTGGGCATGGTCTTGGACTGTATGAGCCACTCGGTCGCGGCAAAAGCGCGCCATGCTCAAATTGAGTACGATACGTTTTTCTGCGTCGGCAGTGGCGCCATTTTGGAGGAAATTCGTGGGTTTTGTGAATCAAAAACGCTGGTGCCGGTGATCGACAAGGTGTTCCCATTTGACAAGGCCGACGCGGCCATGGAATACTTGGAAGCAGGCCACGCGACGGGCAAAGTCGTCGTCAAGTTGATCACCACGGCTGCGTAGAGAAACAACAAGAGAGAGAGAGAGAGAGAGCAAGCTGCTGGACAAATTTTATATATTGTATTCATGTATAACATAGTAGGACGCTGTTGTTTTTGCCTTTGGTGTGATGATCAAAAACAACACGACGAGCGTTGAGTTAGTGGCCCGACCCATAGTCCAGTTTGCGGGCCTTGACGCGCGAACTGAAGAGCGGCTTTGGTGTGGCGTTGATCGCACTTTTGATGGCGTCGGTCGCATCAAGCTGTTCGGTCTTGTGGCTCTGGGTCGTGAGCACAAGTGCCGTGCCTCCTAGTACCAAAAATGCCCCAAAAAACGTCGTCGGCCCTGGGATCGCGTCCACGCCAGCGATGATACCCATTGCATTCGCGACGATTGGCTCGAGCAAACACACGACCGAGATCACGATCGGATCAAAGTATTTCATGACACTGATGTACCCCATGGTGCCAATGAGATCCACGATAAACACCAAGTACACAGCGATCAAAAGCCGGTCCGGCAACGGGTTGATCCAGCCAAAGAGTCCAACGTGTTCGTCGGTGGAAAACTGAAGATTGGCACCCGTGAGCAGCATGGTCGTCAGCAAACAAATAGCCGAGATGCCCGTGAGACAACACAGAAAAAGCACCAGATCCATTTTCGCACGTAATTTCTTGGCGTTGATGAAATATGCGGCGCCTCCAAGCGCACCGACAAGAGCAATGAGATCGCCATACGCAGACGGCGAAACCACGTTGTCACCACCTGCAGCGGTTGCGTCCATCGCGGTGATGGCGCCACCAAGCACACCGATCGCCGCACCAGCGCCTTCAAAAACCGCGACTGTTTGGCCCATGAAAAGCTTCACACCGACGATCAACAGCGAGTGGGCGTTGTTGAACAGCGTCGCGTGGCCCACCGACGTGAGCTTGAGTGAGATCGCAAACGACGCCAGGTAGAACGAGTAGCAAGTGCCGCAGATCATCATGATCGTGGCCATTTCCCGCGTGACCACTGGTGGCCCATTGCGATGAATCGAAAAAAGCGCCAGTGGTAATGTCACAAGACACGTGCCGCTTTGGCGCCAAAAAAGCTTGAGCAAAGGCTCCACGTTGTCTTCCATATCCAGCGCGACACCCACGGACGAGACGGTCAACAGACTTGTCAATAGCAGCACGTACCCGATCAATGGCGCGCGTCGTTCCACCACGACCGTGATTTCCAGACTGTCATCGTAGCCTCTCGTTTCAAGCGAGATTTGCTGGATATCACTTGGCAAAACGGCCCCCATCCTCGGTGTGCGTGTCAACATCTCTTTGCCTGGCACGGCGAGCATAAACTGGCTGGCTGACGTACTACTGCTCATGGGCGTCATGGGATCAGCGCTCATTTCGATCAAGTACGCGTGGTGGTGGTGGTGCGACTGATTATGGGACGGAGACGACAAGTTGTCCACGGTGCGCGACGCTTCTTCATCCATGGGGAAGGAAATCACAAACGAATCCTCGACGGTGCCGCGCTCCATGAACGACGTCCCTCGCGACATGCCCGACCGTGTCGAGCTCAAAAAAGTCGATCGCCTCGACAGCAAAAGAGGCGTCGAGCTCTCCAAGTCGACCTGCATGTCACTATCATCCATCAAACCACCACGCAACTGCCGGTGGTCTGCGTTGGCCACACCAACAATAAAGCCGTCAAACGTTTTGCTTGGATCGGTCGAGCCTGCGACCCGAAGCGTTGCATCTTGGTCCATGCCAGAGATACCAATCACGACATTTTTCTTCAGCGTCGGGTCATCGTGGAAAACCTCTTGTGGTGTGGTCGCCAAGAAAACGGTCCATGGAGAAAGCACCGCGACGCCGTCGTTGTCCTTTGTGAACGCGAGTTGCTCCTCGGTCTCGATACTGAACCAAGTCGCCCCCATGGTCGCCGTGTAGCTCAGTTTATTGTACTTGGTGAAAAAGCTCAGTGCATCGGCCAGTGAAAAATACGTCTTCTTGGTGCGTAACTCGTCCAGTGCATCAAAAATCGCCACGGAACTGAGAAATAACCCAGCTTCAATGCCATCGTACTTGGCCAATTCACGACCAATCTTGGTGATTTTTTCTTTGCCGAATTGCACTTTCACTGTGGTCTCAGGAAGCCCGACAAGGCCAGAGATATCAGTTTCCACAAGTACACACGCGACGTTTTCGTACAGTTCATAGTTCATAAACCGCGTGATGATCGACTTGTCAAAGATATGGTCGGCCGTGTGGATCAAAAAGGGGCCCTTTGGGAAAAACCGCCGAGCCGCCAAAATGGATTTTGCATGGCCATCGCGGTTGTCGGCGCCAAGATCCAGGAACTCGATGGCCATCTTGGTGTAGTACGGCGTGCAACACACTGCCTCGATGATCCTGCTTCCACCGGCGGCGACCGAGATCACCACGCGCTCAATGCCCGCGGCGTACAGCTGCGTGAGGATATGGCCGATGATGGTCTGTGAGCCCAGCTGGATGAGGCACTTTGGCAACTCGTCCGAGTCCAAGCTGGACGGCCGCGCCGCGGCGGTGAGAAGCACTTGCTTGCACAATGGAGGCGGAGACGACGACGACGATGTCAAAGACGGGGAAGACATGCTGGCTCGTGCTGCTGGAGTCACGTTCTTTGTGGTGTACCCACTTGGCGATGGCGCTGTGACCGAGATAAACGACGACGCACGGCGCGCGATCGGTTCAAACGAAGGTGGCGCAAAAGCCGATTCGTAGAAATCGGCATCGGCGCGCTGGCCGATTGCTTCAAAAGGCACGTCTTCGCCGGCGTCGACGATCACGCCATGCATTTCCGAGAGCGTTGGATGCGCCTGGAAACCAGAGACAAGCTCATGTTGCTGGATATTGAGCAGCTCACTGAGCCGCTCCAAGTCGACGGCGTACACGGACGTGGGCACTTCAGCTTGAAGCTCTGCGGGTCGGCGCTGGACGACCATTTTTGTGGTTTTGGCTTTTGGCTGGTTTGTGGAAGGAGAGGAAAGAGTGGAGCCCTGAGACTGACGCGGGGAGGAGATGCGACTGGCACTGGCAGTGGTTGCAGCAGGGTAGCAGCGCGGTACAGTACAGTACAGTCCAGTCACTACCTGGCGTATCCAGTAGAAGTGGTGCGGCTCCGGCACGAATTCAATTTGGGAGCGCAAACACAGAGTGTGATTGATGTGAATGTCTGCAGGCACGAAGGCTGAAACAGATCCGTTGGGGAGGTTACGTGAATGTTGCTTGAAGCCGAGATTTCTCACCGAGGTGGTAGGAAGGTTGCGTGAACAGCAACAGGTGAAGCCATCCGAGTCAGGTTTTCTTCTTTTTTTTTTGTCTGGCGATCTGATTGGCAAGACGGATGCAATGTCCGATTGTGACGGCGGAATGATGCCACGCTGTTGCTCGTATGCAATGTGCGTACAGTATGATGGAGCGCCTATGCATACGGCTGCGCTATATTCCACTGTTGATGTGCACAGTATGGTGTTGTGGGACACGATGCAGTACAATTACCGGTATGAGCATCTCAAAGTATTAATACCAGGGCTGCTGGATAAATTACGCATTTTTTAAAAATTTCTCTGGGGACGTGAAAATTATGTATTTCTCCGGAACTTAGGAAACATTAAATTATTCATTTTCCTGTCGCGACCGATTGCATTTCTTATTTTTTCGAATGGTATATTATCTCCCGTGGAGAGGCACTTCAGCATACCTGGAGTGGTATTCGACCTCCGCCGCTACTCTATTTGGTCGATTGTACTCATATCAGCGCTCTTCTTGAAGTGCAACCGGTATTCAGGAATGCCTCGAGCATCATGCATAATTCATGTTCCACTCTCGTGAATGTGCATTATTTATTTCGGGCTTTTTTCTGATGCCAAGAAATTATGTATTTTTCATTTTCTTTTCCATTAATTTAAAAGTGCCTAGAACGCACCCTGATTAATACCTTCCTATTGTTAACATCAACTGGTTTACCATGGCGTGGCGGTCTCACTCGACTTTATTTGTGAGAGCGAGGCAGAGAAAAGACCCACGCGTCAACCCTGCGCGCGCGCTCGGATAGATTGAATGAATGGTACGATCCTCTCATGGAGAACCATTCGATTCCGCTGCGCAAGGCGAAAGCGATGAAACCAGCAGAACGACGCCCGGTGGCTTTTGCGAGCGCGATCTCATTGAATTGGTCGTCAGCATGGACGCAATTGCACTGGAGAAGGCCGCCCAACGGCTCGAGCACGCCGATCTGTTGACCATCGCCAGCTTTCCTTCTCAGCCCCACGTTTTGATCCACCATGCGGCTTCGGCATTGCAAGCCGTGTTAATATCGACGTCACTCCACCACCAAGCAGCCAGTATCTTCTGTATCACACCGTGGTCACTGCTTCGACTGAATCTGCTCACGCATGCTGATAAAATATGGTGTAAAATGTGGAAAAAGCTTGCGAAACTGCGTCGCCACGCAAAAGATCCAAAGCGCAGAAAGTTGTCCAACGCTCAAGTCCGCTTCGTCCTACAGCATATCATTGGCGCAGCTCTTCAAGCCAGACATCCAGAGGCTGTCTTCTCTGGAACATGTCTCCAGCTTCTTCACGACTTTTCTCGTGTCAGCTCGATCTCCGAGTCCATCGCCTCTTACGTCTTGCTATGTGTCCACTACTCGCTGGTGCCTCCAGTGTCTAGCTGTTCATCACCAGCTAAGAGCGTGGTACTCACCAGCATAGCGCCGTCAAAGCTCACACGTCAGAATGCGGTGGCAGTACCAACACTCAACAAGCCAGCCTTTGTCCAAAACAATGCACTCGTACGAACGTCGCGGCGTTCTGGCTGCAAATACCACGGCCGTTTCTTCTTGTTTCGCGCGACACTCACAACTCCGTCACCATCTGCTTTGCCACCAGCGAAAGCAACTGGGACGTGGTCAGTTCTAGCGATCGATCGACGACATGCAGCGTTAAAGTGGCAGCAATCTGTGAACGAGGCGGCAAGCACCAGCTCAGAGTCTTCATCAGAAAGCCAAACTCTTGATACACAATACGCTCAAGGCTGGACCCGCCACGTGACGATGCCATCTTCTATCGTGGCGTTGCTTGCCGATCCGCATCGCCATTGCAGTGCAGCTACCTGCCACAGTATACAGTTGCAATCGGCGGTCCATCATGGTCTATTCACTGCACCCATCCTCGGCCGTCTTCCACAGTGGAGCGACCAACGGCTATCACTAGGTGCTCCACCATGTGATCAGCTGAGCCTCTCAATTCATCTCGCCGTGCTCTCGGTCTCTGCTACCAGTGGACTGACGATCAAGGCAATAGGAAAGGGTACCATCCATGACGCCCACGTGACACTCGCCGACTTGCGTCGACAGATCCTTGCCTCCATGTCTCCATCATCATCATCACCTTCATCGTCTTTGTTGTTGGCACACCAACTGCCGTCGTTCCAGTTTTGGTTGCGTGGTGTGCTCGTGCCACTTGAAGAAGAACAATGGCGATGTGCAATTGAGCTCGTGCCGTTCTCCGTGCTGTGTCTCACTTGCGATCCGCAGCAAAACCCAAGCAGCAGCAGCAGCCTACCGTCAAGTATCGATCATATCTCACGCAAGGCTATCGCCAAGACCTGGCGACCATGGGTTCCCACAGTTTCCAAACTCCATCGTGACATTGCGTGGTCATTGAGTAAACACCTCGTCCCAGAGCCGTCGCCAGGTCCATCTTTGTTCCCGTTTGGCTCTGGCTCAGAGACAGTCGTCTCACTGTACGCTACCGACCAGTCCATCTCTGTCTCATCGTCTTCTCCTCTGTCCGTATGCTCCATCAGTTCACTGCTCACTCTCTTTCTGGACTGGAACACCTACGTCCAGTTCCAACAACTACAAGACACCACCACGGTCTTCCAAGTCAGCAAAATCAAAAAATCCACCAGAAAAAAGCCACTGCAAGATTATTATTTGATGAGTGATTCAAATGAAAAACTCCGTCCAGATCCCACGCCCGCCGAATTGGAACGCCAGTCGCTTCCTCACAAACGGTTCCGTCCCGAGAACGAATACTTGCGTCCTCTCTACGTGACGCTCACCATCGTGTCCCGTACCAAAGCGGTGATCGACTCGGCAGCGCAGGGCTGTGGTGACTTGGCTGCCTTACTGCGCAAACCCAATGGAGAAAAAGAAGAGGAAGATAATAGCGACTGCCCGGTACGGCTAGTCGTCGGCACCGACGAATGTGTCATCCACGTCAACTTCACACGCCAGCAGAAACAGCAGTCACAACAACAGCGGCTTGTCAACTTCCAACGCGATGCCTCTTGTCCTGTGGAGATTCTTCTCTCTCTGCGACAAGCCTACGTGTGGCAAATCATCAAGCTACCGAAATCATCCAGCAAGCTACTACGGCCGCCTTTGTGGATGCGTGATGTGCTTCGCTTCGTGACCCACCCAACGTACGACTTCCCGAGCCACGAAAGATCAGCGTGGCAAAAGTGTCCGACCAAACGGTTCTTTCGAGTCACCGTACCTCGTCACCACATTGAACAAATCGTGGAAGCCAATTTTTGGAGCCAACAAGTCGACTGGTCTGTCCATTGGGCGGCATCTGATTTGGACAAGGACTTGCTTCGCCCTCAGTACGAGGCGCTTTGCCAATCGCACCCACCGTCTTTTGCGATCGACAGTGTCAAATTCAGCAAGTTCTTGCGCGAGTGTGGACTTCAACCCACGCATCTCAGTGTTGGGGACGCTGCCTTTTTGTTCACCTCGAATGGGGTCGCTGGTTCGTCCTATGAGATGGTGTACGACGGGTTCATGACGGCGATGTGCTGGATCGCTGAGCGCGTCAAGCCCGCGACTGGCGAGGATAGTGAGGACATGGAGCCTCACCAGCAGCTGCGTCTTCTGTGCTTTGGCTGGCTCATCCGTGCGCAAAGCATGCGACCCATTTGGCAAGGACTTGTGAACCGCTGGCGTGTCCATGAGAAACTCAAGGCGATGGAGACCATGATGGTCCAGTACTGTGCAGCGACGCGGCTCCAAGCCAACTGGAAACGTTTTGTAGTGAGGCGCCGCGTGCTGGAAACGCTGACGCTTCTCAAGATGCAACGGCTCGCGGCAAGTAAAGTGCAAAGCGTGTACAAGATGCGCAGGCAGCGACGCTTTTTCCTGTTACTCAGAGGCTGTGCGATCCAAACACAGCTCTTTGTGAAAGCACGGCGCCATTTGCGGTTTCTTCGTGGCGAAAGAGCCGCGCTTGTCGAGCAAATGCGACGACGGCTTCAAAAATGGATGAGGCAACGGCTGCGGGTCTTGCACTGCTGGAACAAAATCAACGCTTCGTGGCTCGCAAGGCGAGCACGGATCCAGGAAAAAAGAAGCCGGTTGGTATGGGCAGCCGCGTACCAACTGGAGACGCGGTACTTCCGTGTAGCTCTCTACAAAGCGCCATGTCTCAGTGGTGAAGGGTCTGACGATGAGGCGTGCTACGAGCTGGAGTTGCTGGATCCACAGACATCCTGGTCGAGAAGTATCCGTGTGAGCAACGCTGTGCTCGAACAGCTGGATGAAGAAGCACAACGGGTTCTCTCGTTTGTGAAGCCGACCCATGCGAGAGATCAGAAACGATGGAGGCTCTTTGTTCTCATGCAACGGCTCCAGTGCAAGACCAACAAATCCAACAGCACAAGTATGAGTGAGTCGACACGAGACGCGAACAAGGGCAAAGACTGTATTCTTCATATCTACAGGGACCCTCTGGAGACGGCGCTTGGACGGGTACGTGTGTTCCGCTGTTGTAGGTTGGTGGTGGTGGTGGTATACAGGAAAATGACACCACGTTTTTGTCTGAAACAGCTTGTGTTCCAAGGCAACGTCGTGGTGCATCACCCTGATGATGATGGTTACTCGACCAAGCAACACCGTCTCACCAGCGATCGTGTGTGGATTGTACGTTTGCTATTGCGTGGCCACGACTGCACGCTTGTAATGTACACGCCGTTGTCCTCGTTGAAGAAACTGTTCACGGTCACAACGCCTTTTCTCTATCGCATCTTCCAAGCCGCTCACTGGCATGGGTTAGAATTTGACGATGACAATAGCGACGACCTAGCGGCCACCGAAACCTCAATGATGATGACGATGGAGACGACAACACGAGCACATGCCTTTGTCGTCCACTCACTGGCCGCAGCCGCTGACAAATTGGGTGCGATCCGCTTGGTTGTCCAGTTTCTCTTGATGTATGGCCCGACCGCGTTGGCCACGCGCGCGATGTGCCCAGAAGAAATCGCGAAGCGAGCACGAGAACAACGCGAACGAGCGGAAATCCAACGACTGCTGGAGATCGACCGCCAACTTGTGCTTGTGGTCCGTGTCCAAGCAAATGCGCGTCGTTTCTTAGCGAGACGTTGCGTTCAGCGGCTTGCATATGTATCCTACACGAAGCGTGCCGATCTCATGCATCCTGGGCGAGTTCTCTACAGTTATCACCGACTCCACGACGAGTTCACGTACTCAGAAAAGCCTCGCAGTCTTGGTGACCAAGATGTGTCATCTCCCATCGATGGCTGGATCCTGTGGAGCTCTCCTGATGGCACCACGAAGAAAAAGATGTTTTTCCATCCTTTGCGCGGCATTTTCAGCGCCATCAATGACGTTGACGCCGCTCTCAAAGTGCAGCGATGGTTCCGCCGTGTGATGCTGCAGGCGTGTGGCATGAAACCATGGGATCTTCGGTGTCTGACACGCGCTTTGCTTTTCCACAATGCGGTCAAAGCACCGACGGATGCGGCTGACCCAGAGCAATTGGATCAAATTACCAACTATGCACTGCAAAGACACACACTCCACCATGACGTACGATCTTTGGCTCTACGCGCTGAGACAACCCCAAGTATTAGGCATACTGACTGTTCCTCCACTTGTGTTTGTATCACAGTATAAAGCTGCTGCAGCTCTCTATGAAGCCGCTCTCCAGGCGAGGCATATTCAATCCATCCTTGCCTGATAATAGCTGAGCTGCATGTACTCACTTCCCTTCGCTGTTGTTATCAGCTCGCTCCAAATCACCCACCAGCTCTCGTGGGCCTCGCGGTGCTTTTGATTTACTCGTGCAAGTACCCAGCCAAGCAAACGTGGGCCAGAGGCCTCGAGCTTCTCGCCAGAGCCACGGTACAAGGAGGAGCCACCGCCACGGGGCTTGCCCATTCGATGGAATCGATCGAGCAAAACTGTTTCCGCTGGGCGACTTTCCTTCATGCCAAAAATGCCAATGCATTGGGCAATTTTGCAGTCTATTTGCAATGCATCCGTGGCGATTTGGACAGTGCTGAGCTTTTGTACCGGCGTGCGATTGATCTGGACGCAAGCAACGAGCAAATCGTGGAGAATTACTCACGGTTGCAACGCGAACGCACGCCACAGGGCATCTTCAAAGATGCTGGGCCAAGTAAGATCGCTGTCTGGCGCGCACAACCAGTCCATCCGACCAGTACGGTGCGAGCCATGGATGATGCTGAGCTGTGGAGAGAGATGGAAGACACCGCAAGTCGGTTTCCATCGGCGCAGCGATTCTACCAAAACACACGCACAGGCAAATGCGCCTGGGTGCTGCCAAACGAAAACGTTTGCTGAAGAATCACAGGTAGTTACGGGCAAAACGTGTCCGACGTAAATATATGCTTGCTGCGTTGGTTGTCTTCCACCCGGTTCTTTTGGGTAGATCACTCGTTGCATTTTATTACACTTCTAATCACCAAAGGCCTGCTTGTTCGTCTCCCTCTCCCTCCTCTCTTGTTGGTGGTTCTCTTTATTTAATTCTATAAGCCAGCTTCCATTCGCGTGGCTGCTCTTCGTGGTACCGTGGGGACGATGCTCATGGACTTCTCTTTCTTGGCCAGTTTGCCGTCCATTGCATCGCACAAGGAAGAGATGGTTCGTGCCAGAGCCGCTGCAGTCGCACCCACGCCATGGGCGGAGATCCGAGCCAGTGCGGCCCGCACGGATCGGCTTCCAAGCACTCGGACCATGGACTTCCACACAGCTTCATCTGGTCCAGACGACTCGCCAGCGAGAACCACAACACACACTGTCTTGAGCACTCGCAGCTGCATGACAGCGTCGTATTGGTGGTCGAAAACAGCCGCGCCAAGTAAAAGTTGGCTGGCCGTATCAAACGGAGCGACCACTACTTGGACGAGCCGTGGGGAGGCGGCCAGCGTCGCCCAGCCGAGTTGGACAACGTGTTGGAGCACCAGCGAGAGAAACAAATTCCAGCGGCCCTTGGCGCGTCCACAGGAAACGATCCGTTGACTGATAAAGTCGCCGACCATGGGAAGGACGATCTCATGCGGGACGCGAGTGAGGACGATCTTGGTCAGGTCCGCGAACGCTGCCACAACAACCCCTTGATCATTCTCTTGCTGCGTCGCCGGACTGGATGCACACCCACAGCAGTGGCGTGTGCACGTATGAAGAAGCGACCAGAACAATGACGTTGTGGCAGCGCCACCACCAGAAGGGGTATTCAGTGAGAGGGTCTCCAGCGTCGTGATGGCTTTGAGGTGCGTTTGCTTTGCCAGCCGCGGTCGGTATCCAAGTGCGATGAGACTTTCAACCATGGATGATGACCACGACGCCACATTCACGCGTGGCTCGCCCACACAGTGTGATCCACTCACAACAATCTGGAGGGCGACGTCCACTTCAGCATCCCTTCCTTCATGGAAGATCGCCACGACCAGGTTGTCCATGCGACGCCGTTGGTTCAACAAATCACGAACAATTCTTCCGATCGGATCCGCGTGGGAGAGCAAACAAGCCACCATCTGTAGACGAGCGACTCGCGCACTTCCACCACAAGAAGAAGAAGAAGCAGTTGAAAGCTGGTCGAAGAAAGTCGACGACAAGGCGGCGCTCGCTCGCTTGGCCACGCACGAGTCGCTGCGCACCGAGTGGACAGCTTGTAAAACAGCAACGACGAGTTTCGTGGCGCCTTGACACGTTGAGATGGCCTGCATCGCTACTGACACAACACGTGCGGCCCGTGGAAGCAACTGGATCGCCTTCTCTTGCTTGTGGAAAAGCTGAGTGAAGTGTACTTGGACAAGCCGAGCGGCAAACTCCATGAACGCATTCGCTACGCCATCATCATCGCCGTCGCTGTTTCGTGGGCTTGTGGCGTTGATTTCCAGCGCGAGCTGCGCGATGCACCAAACATACCCCCACGGCACACGAACGCGTGGTTCACACCACTTGTCGCCCCATTTCTTGACAAATACATCGCCTTGATCCATCGTCTCCAAGCACTCGACCAGCAAACTCAGCTGCGTGGATACATCGCCGTCACTGCGTTTCTCATTCGACTTGTCATGCGCCACGCTTCTGCCAACAACGACCACGACCACTGGTTTCTTCTTGTTGTTGCTGCCGGCTTCATGAGTCTCTTTTCCATTTGTATCGGCGGTCTTGCTGTTTGTCGCGATGTAGTCATTTCCATCACTTGCGAGCTCATCCACGTCGCTCTTCTCCACACTTCCTAATAACAAAGCTGCATGCTGAAGCACGATCTCATTCAAGACCGCATCCACCAGTGGTTTGTCGTCATTCTCAACGCTCACGCAATGGCGCCACACAAACGGCAGCACATGGTTGACAAACCAGTTGGTCTTCTTCACACTGAGCCGTGCGCAATTGGCCACTGTGAGCCGCACGACGCTGAGCAAGGCCGCTTCCACGGGTGAAGACACCGGCTGCTGTCGCTGCTGTTCCAACGCCAGCCAGTTGTTCATCCAGGTGACGCTGTCAAACGTCCTGGAATGGCCAAACACAATCTCAAAGGCTTCTTGCGCCAGGGGCGTTTGCCGTAGCTCCTTGAACGCCTCGTGGGTGGTCAGCACGCGGACCAACGCCATCGACAGTCTGCACCCACGAGGCTCATGGGTGCCGTGGCGTAGCAGCTGCTTCTCTTCGCGTAACAACTCAAACACTTGATCCAGTGGGTGCTGAACGCGCCACACATCGTCGTCATGGTTGTGGTGACTTCTCTCCTTGACTTTGCTGCCGTCGCCTGCTGCTGGTCCTTGAAGCAGCGGCCTCAACAGTGCGCTCCATAGATCGCTTAGCACGTCCTCGCTACAGTGAGAAGCACAGGAGGCAATCCAAGGACTCAGCAAAGACTTTTCCGTATTGCGTTCCAAAAGTAAACGCAGTACCGTCAAGCAGGCCAAGCCATGGCGACGCGTGTGGCTGCTGCTGTTGCTGCTGCTGCTGCTCATCCCGGCAAACCCACAGTGTCTCGCAAACGACTCGACCACGGGGTATTTGGCTGGGCTGATCGACTCGCCTGTCTTTTGCAGTCTCTCGATCATCGCCGAAAGCATCCGCTCCATTAACTCGGGCCTTTTGAAGGCAAATACCACGACCACTTCATCCAAGATCGTCGGGTACGTGCACGGGTAGTACGCGTTCAGCAAGGCCGTGATCTCGTGGAGAAAATTGGAATCGTCAAAGCCCACGCGTGTGATCCAGTGCGCGACGTGGCTCGCGATCAGCGACAGGACAACCGCCGGTTCCAGCCGTGCGTCGATCCGATCCACGAGCCCTTGTGGGATGAGCTTGCTCGAATCCACCGAGAAGCGCAGCATATCCACTGCGAGACTGGCCTCCGCTAGTGAGCCACTGCCTCCTCCTCCTCCTCCTGCTCGTCGGCTGGCTGTTGACCGCGTGCGTTCCGTGCCACCAGCATCATTCCGTCTTCGTCGCTTTGATTCTCGTCCACCACCACCACCACCACCGGTCTTGGAAGAATTGTACGAGTCCTGGTCCGCGCCTCGTGACTGGCTCGCTGCGGTGGCAACAGGGAAAAACAAGTCAAACACCGACAGCCTGTTGCTAGACGACGACGACGACGATGACAAAGACGGTTGTCGACTGCCCCACGCGAATGGAGCGTCTCGGTGGGTTGGCTTTGGTGTTGACGCAGCGGAAGAAGAAGTCGGAACAACACCAAATGGCTCGGTAGCGGCGTGGGCGAGATGGCTCAGATGGCTCAGATTGACGGTGTTGGACGACGCGGCGCTGCTTTGTCTGTTTCGCTCGCTGGTCTCGGCAAAGCTGTGGATCGCGACGGGTGCTTCGTTGAACACGGTGGACGCTCGCGCGGTTTCACGGCTTCCGTACGCCGCAGCGTCAAACGGCGGAGGCGCCACCGCTGGTATCGACAGGTTGCCGGATCGACTCAAAATCGTAGGCATCGCCATGTGCATCCCCATCGCTGCTGCTGCTCCTCTATGATCCGTCCCGAAGGATGGAGGAGCTGGCTGTGGAAGAGGGGGCGCTGGTATCCACTCATCATCTCCACCGCCGCCACCACCACTTCGTGTTTCCTTCTTCATTCGCTTGCGCTTGTTACTGGTCGAGTCTGGCTCCTCTGGCATATGCCGTGCCACTGGGTACGTTGTGTATGGGTCGCTTGTCGTCAAGGAGATTTCCCCTCTTCCATAAGCGTGTGCTGGGATCGTTGCATTCAAAGGCATGGTTGGATCATACTTGAGTGCACCCATCGGCGGGGGCGGAGGTGGCATTGGACGCGGCGCGCTCCGTTTTCCTCTGGATCCACTTGCCGAGACGGACATATTCGAGCGCCGCGGAATCTCGGCCATGTCGTCCTCTCCTGCCATGATGCGCTTGCTTTCGGTCGAAGAAGATATCCGCCGTTGAAGTAGCCGCCCCTTGCTCGTACTCTTGTTCGTGAATATGTTATCCCCCCACCTGCCGAGCCGCAATTGGGACTACGTTCCAAAAGTGGGTGTGAATTTCTGGACACACCAATTTACGCGACACACACAAAAAACCACCGACCTCACACTTGTGTGGGGAGCGGAGAGCAAAATCCAAAGTGTGCTGGGGACACACAAGGCGGAGAAGCAGAGGAGGGAAGGGCGAGAGGAAGTCAGGCCAACTCCCCCTCCGCCCAACACCTCGACGACACGAACAAAAAAGTCCAAAACCCACAACTCTTCCGGAAAACCTCATTTGTTGGATATTTGGGTTTTTCATTTGTTGCATGTTGCACAAGCCGTCCCCTTTGTCCACTAAAAATAGAGCGGACGCGTCCCCTCACCAAAAACCTGAAACCTCTCAAAAACCACAACAAGTCAGTGGTTTTTGATGTGGCTCTCCAAACAGAACAAATCTACTGTATTAAGGCCAAGTATGATTCGGAAGATGCCTAATGCGTCGCCTTGTGGGTGATCACCTTCTCCACGGTGCGGACGGCTGAGAAGAGCTTGTTCACGGTCTCCATGTACTCGTCGTATGGGTCCGAGTCGTACACGATGCCGCCCCCGGCCTGACAGTACACCTTCCGGTCTTTCACCACGATCGTGCGGATCGCGATCGCCGTATCCAAGAACCCACTGAACGAAAAGTAGCCCACCGAGCCCGAGTATAGCCCACGACGCTCTTGTTCCAACGAGCAGATCAGCTCCATCGCTCGCACCTTTGGCGCACCAGAAAGTGTCCCAGCTGGGAACATGGCACGGTAGGCGTCGTACACGGTCTTGTCGTCGCGCAAGTCGCCTTTCACGACCGACACGATATGCATCACGTGTGAGTACTTCTCAATCTTCATCAACGCATCCACACGCACCGTGCCAGGCTTGGCGACCCGTCCAACGTCGTTGCGGCCCAGATCGACCAGCATAATATGTTCAGCGCGCTCTTTCTGGTCGGCCAGCAAGTCTTGCGCCAACGCTTCGTCTTCTTCCTCCGTCTTGCCACGGTGGCGCGTACCAGCGATCGGGTGGGTCTCGACGACCCGCTCATGGTTCACCTTGACCAGCATCTCCGGCGAGGCGCCGACGACTTGAAAGTCGTCACCAAGGTCGAGGAAGAACATGTACGGGGAGGGGTTCAACGCACGCATCTGCCGGTACAGATCCAGCGCACCGACTTCCTTGGGGATATCGATCGTCAACCGCTGCGAAGGCACGGCCTGGAAGATATCGCCATCGACGATATGTTCCTTGAGCTTGTGCACAAAGCCCATGTAGCCATCCTTCCCGATGTTTGAGCACTGTTCCAAGTCGACTTTCATCAAACCGGCTTGCGCGTTCGCGTGCGAGCCACTGGACGTGCGAACAAGTGGTTTTTCAATCGCATCGCGAACTTTGAGGATCTTCTGCTTGGCTTCTTCATAGGCACTCGCAATGTCGCCCGTATCCAATCGGCAGTGGGAGACCACTTTCAAAGAGTGGAAGACGTGGTCAAAAATCACGACGGTATCAAAGAACATGTAGATGCTTTCTGGGATTTGCATGACATCCTTTTGCTTGGCAATGTAGGGTGCGATTTTCGGTTCAAAATGGCGAATTGCATCGAAGCTGCAGTACCCAACAGCGCCTCCCGTCATCGGCACATTCAGTTCGGGCAAGATAATGGTACGGTACTGCTGCATTTCTTTCTCCAGGTTGGTGAGTGGGTCTCCGGAATACTCATATCCTTCACCGGTCGTGATGACCTTCAATGGGCCGCTGCCAATGAACGAGTAGCGCGCGATTTTCTCACCAGGGGACACCGACTCAAACAAGAACGAATGCTTTTGCCCTTCGCGGAGCTTCAGCAGCACGCTCACGGGTGTGTCCAAATCGGCGACCGCATCCAAGTACACAGGCACGAGGTTCTTGGTCTGGTTCTGTGGGAGAGCGCGAAGCTGCTCGATGCGCTCGATTTTCGGTTCAAACGCCATGTTGGGATGATGCTTGGTGCTGGAATTTGCTGAATGACGTTTGATTGATCAATCAAAAATGTTGCAAATGTGGCACGAATGTTACTCGAATGCGACGAAGGAGTTCGCCACAACAAGTCACCAAGACGGGTTTCCAGGAAGGAGCAGAATTGTGGAAACCTTTCGGTTCCTTTCTCCTCTGCTTGGTCGGCTGTTGGTCTGTTTGCGCCGCAAATCCGTCTCGTGGCTTTCTCTGGACTGGACTGGACGGTCGAGTCGACTGCCCTGGGTCCTGACTGGGTGGGTGGGTGACGGGAGGGAGGGGGGAGAGTGACAGTGACAGTGGCGTGTGTTTGTCGCGCGCGCGCTTCTCGGGATGAGGTGAAAGAAGTTGGCGAACAGGCAGCTTTGTTGGCGTGGGAACACCAACAGCCGGTCCAAACAAACCAACAAACGAAGAGAACGCGGCGTGCTTACCAACAACCAACAACACCAACACCAACACACACACCTCCGCATACGCCAACAGTCGACGCCTCGCCAACATCTACCAACACTACTCTGGTACAGTACAAAATGATCGAAGAAAGGAAAAGTGCGATGATGACGGTGATGTTTCCAACCCTCAAGAAGACACCCGCGGCGGCGGTGATGGCGCCGCTTGTCGTCCAGAAGAAGTCCAACAAGCGGAGCCGTCCAGAAGATGATGACAGCGAAAATGGCGGTCACGCCAACGCGAGAAGAACAAAAAAGTGTGTGCGCTGGTCGACTGTCACGGTGTACGAATTTGGCGTCACGATTGGCGGAAGTGCCGTTCCGCGGCGTGGCGGCCCATCGATTGGACTGTCACGCAAGCTCAAGACCAAATGGAGTACGACCGTGGATGATATTGACTATGATATGCTGCTCAGTGGAGACACTGAGCTCAGCAAGGAGAACGTCGTCACGGATACCAAGGAAAAATTGCCGCGTCGCCTTGCTGTGACACGGCGCCACCGTGTGCGGTGGTTCAAGCCCCAGGAACGTGTACAGTTGTTGACAAAGGCCGGGTGTAGTGAGAAGCGGATCTATCGCACGATGATGGAGTCCTCGGAGATCGCCATGTCTCGTCGGCTCTGTCTCTCAGTGCTACGCGATGTGACCGTGTAGTTTGAAGTATCCAAACAAAACAAAACAGCTCTGGTATTGGTACTGTACTGTAGCGTCATTTTTTTTAAACAGGGGCATGGCCCCCAAGAACAACCAACATGTAACATAGTGATCCTCTTTTTTCCTTTTTCTGATGTGAGTGTTCTCCTGTCCAACATCCGAGAGCACGATCAACAAAGGGAGACTATGTTTCACATGGTTCCACCATGGCTCTGTGTTGCGAGTCGCCGGTGCTTGAGAATGCAGCACTATAAGGCTCAGCTGAGCTGTCAGCGTATGCGCCACTTTGTGAGCAAGGATCACTTTGAGTGGTATTATAGTACAACACATGTGGAAGGCTGGGTAAAAATGGGATTGTTGGTTTGATCAATAAATATTCTTTCTTCGAGTATAAAACAATACTGCCTTCTATCACAGGGGGCCATGTGACACTGGCTTCCTCACTGATCACTACAGTATCAATGGGAACGCTTTTTCGTTCTGGTGGACGACGACGCGACGCGAAGATTTAGTCGACGAGACATGGCGATATCGGACGACTCCATGAGCATCCGGTAGATTTTCTTCTCACTGTAGCCGGCCTTTTCCAGTAAATTGATGCGTTCCAGTGGCTTGAACCACCGTACACGGCGACCACGGCGAGAGTGGTCTTCTTGTTCGCCATCAAGCCCTTGGCAACGGCATTGGCAGTTGGTATCTTCATTCTCGGACTCGGAGGAGCACGACGACGATGACGATGACGATGATTGTTCATGGGTGTGCGCTTTGTGGACGCAATGGCACAATGCGCCTTTCACCGACTCGACCGTGGTCTTCCACACAGAAGTGGGTTTCTTGGACAACCCAATCGCTGGGCCGCCGTGCTTGGGCACAGAGCTGCCACCAATACCGACGCCAAACTCGTACACCGTGATGGTCGACCATCGCACCGACTTGGGGCTGGCTTGTTGTGGCGCTGGCATCTTGTGTAGAGGGTGGTTGCCGGTGTCCTTCGTTATTGCTGTTGTTGGTGGCCTTCGTCTTCTTGGTCAAAGCCGAGTGACGAGAGTGGGGAAGAACAGCACTTGTAGGTTGCAATGTCTGGGTTGTATGGTGACTTTTCCACAGAAACCCCACAAATACTGTTACCGGTACCTGGGTCCAATGGAGAATGCGTGCTGGACTTCTTCGCTCTTTATAGAGGGAAGTCGGTCGCGGAAATTTGAACGCGTGTGTGTGTGTGAGTCGTGTGTGAGCAGAAGGAATGAATCCCTCCAGCACTTTCAGTCAATGGTTGTCTGACATGAAACTCGATTTGACCATGCGAAAACCAGAGCGCTTTCTTCTCCCTCTCGACGACACCACCACCCGTCTGGCCGGCCGGTCGCACACACGCGGCCCGCCCGCTCTTCGCAAAGAACAAGCAAAAGGTAGGCAGGCAGGCAGCTCCACTCAACTGTCGTCCCCTGTTGCAAACAACGTCACCAACATTCGAGCAGAATCAAGGACGCATACAAACCTCAAGTGAGCCCAAGTTCTTTTCTCCCGCTTTCTTTCTTGCTGGGTCCAGGATCAGGACTGCCAAGGGAACCGCGCGAACCTTTCGTCCACTTTGCGTCCGCTCACCCACCCACAACCGCTCCGCTCCGAGTGGACGCGCGGTTGTCAAAGGTGAAACCTAAACCGCTTCCGGAGTTTTAGCCAATTATGGACCTATCACGTCATGGAATGAATTCGAATGTTTCCAAAAGGATTTTTCGATGGCTTTGAAGAATGGAACCTCAAGTTCCATCGTCATTGGGCGACGAAAGGTTTCATGGTTGCCGATTTCCATTGGTTTAAACTGAAACCCAGACTGGTGTCACAGATTACGCACTGTATGGAGGCTCATGCGCGCAAACTGACTGGATACGTGGGACACACGCGCGCATGATCGCGTATGCCAACATGAAGCACATGGAGCCTCCATTGGAGGGTATTCAGCTGCTGTACTGACGGCTATGAGCGCATGTTCATGGCGGCTCCAACCGCCAGCTTTTTTATCTTTTCAACGGCAACCATGGATGGATGGATGAATCCAGACATGTGGGCCGACATCCTGTTTGCCAGATAGGCACACTTCGTTGAACCCACTGTGTGTGGGGGATATTGGTACAGCACGCAAGGACATGGACTTAAATGAGTTCGGTTCGGTTCATAAAGACACAGAGTCAACGATTGACTCAATCGTCTTGGTGTCGCAAACTGGAGGCTGGAGTCAGTGTGTTTGTGTGTGCACATGGGGATGAGCGCGTACATTTTTGGATCGCCAGATACATTCACCTTGGAACTATGGATATGGAGGCCAGCAGCGAGTGTGTTCTTTCAAAGAATGAGTTGGATTATATCTAATAAGTATTATGCTGTATCTGTATGGCTGGAGGATAAATTGGCTTTAATAAGTACCGTCCCTTCGCCACCAAAGCAAGTCATGCGTGGCACTTGTCGCGTCCCAATGGTATCGCTAATGTGCCTGTCTCCAAACACCTTGGTGGTGGAGATTGCATTCCAACCCCAAATAAATACGTGTTGATCATTGTTTACTTCCTCGAACGCGGTTGATTTGCCGTCAGGCAACGCTTGGTATTAGTGGTGGTCATGGTGGGATAAATATGGTCGAGTTTCTCTGTCAGCTCATACATAATTTGCTGGGATCATGCGTGGGCGACCAAGGAAGGCAGAACAGGAGCGATCCAACGCCACGGCTTCTTCCGCTCTGCGCTTCTTCGCACGTTTTTCTTCCACATCTTCCAAATGCGTACGTTTCCGTGACGTCAAGATGATGTTGGTCTCACGGGAGAATCGCAGGATCATGCCATCGCTGACGCCCGCCGCCTGCAGCATACGCACGCGCTCTTCGGACGTGAGGCGGTGGATGCCTTCGCTTCGTTCAGCCATCTCGCCAACTTTGGTGGTCCAGGTGAACTCGGGTACGTCCGACAAGCCGACGGACGGTCCTCCCTTGCTAGGAACGGAGCTACCACCAAGCCCGACGCCGAACTCATGGACTGTGATCGTACTCCACCGCAAGCGCTTCTTGGTCTTCTTGTGTTGGCAAGGGGATGACGAGGCGGCGCCTTCCACCTCAATTTGAACCTGAGGGGAGATACGGATGCTTTCCGATCCAGTGTTGGCACCAGCAGCGGGATCCATCTTGGTGGTGGTGGTGGTCGTTGCTGCGACGCTCTGGCGCTCGTAGACGCCTTCTCCTTCATTGGCATACGCGTCCATTTCATGTGGCGCCATGTTGCTTTCTTTGTTGCTGTGGAGTCTTCTTGGATGCACGGCCAGTTCGTTTGTGAATGCAGCTCTTCCGTTCAGGCTCTTCAGAGTTGACGTTGGCGTTGGTGCTTTTTTGGGATGTGATGTGTGTGAGTGATCCTCCGCATCCACCGCCCACTGCATCCGCTCCACCATTTCGATCCACTGATTGGTCCAATTCAGTGGATGGCTCGGACCCAAATGCCGCGTCTCCAGTGCTTTTGTGACTTATCCGTCACGAAAGTTGGAGCCATTTAGTGGACATCAGCGTACTGGTTAGGGGTAAACGAACCCATTGCCAAACACTGGAAGCGTGTGTGGTGGCTGGATTTCACATGAAGGATTGGCCTGAATTCAGGTGGTGTGCGTGGCGTGGCGGGAATGATTCTCATTTGGCGTCCGAGTGCTGGTTCGTGGACAATCACTCACCGCTAAAATGCACAACAGTGGTGGTCGCAGAGTAGCGCTGGGGATCTGCACCCACTGACCACCAACTCTATCGAAGCGCATAGCGAATCACCAGCTCGATTCGGCAACTTGTTGTTGAACTGCATGATTCTGGGGACCCACAACTAAGCTTTCAGGAATATTCTCGAGTTGTTGGGAACTGCTGAGATGGCCCTCAAAAATGAGACGTGAATTTTTCTGTGTGTCTACACTTCCGTTTCAACAAGCCCGCCAAAAAAGTGAAACCGATCCTAATTGTGGACTTGCAGCTTTCCATCCAACCTGACGGATCCCATGATCCCATGAACCCACCCGCTTCTTCACCACCAAGACGTGGCAGAATCTGCCAACTTTGATGCGGCTCACGATGGATTTAGAAGTGATTTCTCTCCTGGATCCTGGCAGAAGATATGATATCGTACCCTTGCATCCATGCCGTGCCGTTGTGAATACGTGCAACCGTACCGTCTACCATCCAGTGCTCCACGCCAAAATGCGGCATTCGCTCCATATTCCCGTGTTTAGACGCGCTATATGTGCCAGTCTATTTTTTCGATATGGTAGGTACATTTTTAGGTCCACAACGTCTATAAAAACAAAAACAAAAAAAACTAATTCCAAGAATGGAGCAATTTTTTTTCATGGAGATCATCTTATTCTCAGCCTGAAGTTACAGCTCTTGTGTCCGAGAGTAAGAAATCGGTGCTTGGCTGTATTGATATTAATACCTTACACCTGTGGAACAAGGCGTATCCGTCCATGATCCAGTATCCAGTGTGGGTTGAAGTGATACCAACATTCTGCGTGGTATTAGCTGCGAAGCAAATCGGCATGCAACTCACTGCCCAGACCGACGGGGCGGTCGTTCAAATTCTTGTACCACTTAAAGTAAATCAGTGGCGCCACAGCAAGCAGCACCAGCGAGAGAGCAAGCGCCTGCCACCAGGCCTTGGCGACCACACTCACACTGAGCACGTAAAGCGACAACTGCGCGATGGCGATGAGCCCCGTGCAGGCCAAATCGGCCACATTTTCATGGTCAATATCGTCAATCTCGTCTTTGCTAAAGCTCATTTGCTTGGTGGAACACCAGGCGCCAGGAGGCCTTGCAAACCGATAGAAACGCCGAGTCACTTGCGACGCCACGGTCTTGGTCGAAAGACACACGACGATGGAAACCACAAATGAAATCGACGATGTGATCCAAAAAGAGGTGAGTTCGGCCATCATGGGCTTCCACCTACGAAAATAAGAAATAAGAAAGAAAAAAAAAAAAAAAAAAAATAAATAACAAAAAAAA
>JAADWJ010000024.1:0-81786 GCA_023336165.1 Pythium monospermum
CTTTCCATGGAGATGCGTGTAGCGAGGATCCTCTGGATGGATAGCCACACCAGTGTCGCCCAGCATGGTCTCGAGACGCGTGGTCGCAACAATGAGCTGTTCGTCCGATCCTTCGACAAAGTAGCCAAACGACGTGAGCACCCCAAACTCGTACTTGCGGTCTGGGTTGTGGCCAGGCACGTTCATCTTCGTGCGCTTCTCAATGTCAATGTAGTCGACTTCGATCTCCGAGAGCGCCGTCTTGAGTATGCAGCTCCAGTTGATCATCTTGGTCGCACGGTAGATGAGACCTTCCTCCCACAACTTGCAGAACGCATGGCGCACCGCACGCGAGCAGTTGTCGTCCATCGAAAAGTACACACGCGACCAGTCGACCGAGCAGCCGACGCTGCGGAACTGGTGGTGGATGCGGCTCTCGTACTGGTTCTTCCAGTCCCACACACGGTCCAAGAACTTGTCACGACCCAAATCATGGCGGCTCTTGTTTTCCTCCTTCATCAAGCGCCTCTCCACGGCCGTCTGCGTGCTAATACCGGCGTGGTCGGTGCCAGGCACCCAGAGGGTCGCATGGCCAAGCATTCGGTGCCAGCGCGTCAACGAGTCTTGGATCGCGACGGTCAGCGCGTGTCCCAGGTGCAGCGACCCAGTGACGTTCGGTGGCGGCATGACCATCACGAAGCGCTCGTCTTTCTTGGCGTTCTTGATCTTCTCATCCTCGCACTTGAAGAAGCCAGACTCTTCCCACCAGTCCTGCCACGCGGACTCGACCGCGACAGGGTTGTACGCTGTGTGTGTGTGAATGGAGACAACCAAAAACCATCAGCTACGGTACACGGACTCCACGGTCTGGCTACCCACATCGTTTCCTTACCTCCCGCCATGGCTTGCGTCATATCCTTCTTTTCACCCTTTGGGGTGGTATTAACGAACGCTGGAGCGACCTCCGCAGCCTTAACTTCTTTCTTCTTGACCTCCTTGTCCTTCTTTGGCGCCCAGCGGTTTGGATCCTTTTCCTTCTTTGGCTCATTGCCGCCCTTCTGTGCGCGCATCGCCTTCTTCAACGCGTTCTTGCTCAACTTTGGCTCCTCGCCAGCGGCTCCCTGAGCAGCTGCTGCTGCCACCTCCAGCTCCTTCTTCTGCTCCGTTGCTGTCGCTTGGTCCGCCATGGCAATGCTTGTCTTCGCTTGTCTTGTTTTGAAATTGAGTGATGGCCAACATGGCCACCAAAGTCTACATTTTGTTTTTGTCTTCATGCTTTTTTGTTGATTACCATTTTTATAAAATGTAATCAACGGGTTTGAATATTTTCCTGTGGACGTCGCCATGTGGCGGCACGACCACAAGAAATCAGCTATACAATTAGTACCGGTACACTGCATCCACGGACAGTGGTGCACTGCACTGGCGTCACCACATGATCATTCTCTATTACTGTATGTACCCTTCACACACACAACCTTATTAATAGTGTCTACATTCTACCATCCGTGTTGTTGGCGCCGCTCAAGTGCTCAATGATGCCTGCGACGGCGCCTTGCACCGACTGGAACACCTCCACGTGGTGGCGCTCGGCCATCTCTTGCAAGTACACGCGAGCGCGCGCCACGTCTTTGTATTCGCGCCCCACTAGCTGATGACCATCGTCCAGGATGCACCCATCGTCCAGTGGTTCGAGCACGAGGAACATGGCGTGGGAATTGCAAATCAACTCCACTGCCTCGGTCATCGCAGCGATGGAGCGCGTTCGACTGGGGATGACGAAGAGAATCAACTGGGTACCCCATCACATAGACACAGTTAGCGCACATGCACGACGTCATTCATACCACACAAGTCATAATACATCAACATACCTCTGCATTTTCACGTTCTGACTCCATTTCCAGCCACCGGTCACTGACCGACGGTGGCGGCTGCTTTGTGGTCAGCCGCTGAAGCTCAAGCGCGAGGTAGTCCTGGAAAGGGATGTAAAAGGGCAGCCCGGCTTTCTGGAGCCGCGGAATCGCGACTTTCTCTCTCCATGACGTGGACTGGAGGTTGCCACCAAGGTACACGGACCCGCCACGCCTGATTGACGTGGAAGTGCCGCCATGGCGGACGTAAGAGAGATCGGAGGACGTGCTCCACGACTCCTCCCCTTCCCAATCCTCCTCTTTGTCCTCTGAGCCTGAAACAAGCGAAAGCAACGACGTCGAGGACCACGACCGTGAGGTGGTACGTCGTGGGCGGTACTGGCCCGCCCACTCGTTCAAGATGATTGACGACCGCTTCCGTAGACGTGGCATATCCGGTGCAAAACGCTTGGGGTTTTCGTCCACGAGACACGCGATGGTCTCCGCCACCGCGGCGCCGATGTCCTCGTACAGATGAACGTCTCGTCGCACGGCCAGCCGCCGTAAACACGCTCTCGCGCCGTTGAGATCCGCGACCTCGGATTCGGATACCGCAGTGCCATCGACGACCGCGCCAAGCTGGATATTCTGCACGACCAAGATCAGTCGTCGCCCGCGGCAAATGTACTCGACCGCTTCGTTGATGCTGACGATGGCGCGCGTGGAACTGTCGATGACCATGAGAATGATCTTGGCGCCTTCTTTCGCGCGCGTCTCTTCTTGAATGAGCTCTTCGTACCATTCGTCGACCTGCGGGTTGTAGTACTTGATGGTCGCTTCGCGCAGCAGCGGGATCGCCACATCTCGTCTCCATGTCGTCGGGTTACAAGAGCCTGCGAGGAACACGTCCACGGGGGTCACGGGTGCGGGTTCGATGGCGGCACTCATGTCCACCACGCCATCCACAACAGCAGGAGCTGCAGCGACAGCAGCTGCGGATGTCGCCTTGTTGCGTGCGCCGCTGCTGTTCTCCTTGGTGGTGGTCGTGTTGCCGACGCTGGCTTGTGAAATAAGATGCGGCGATGTGTACGACCGCGTCTTGGTCTTGCACAACGCGTGGGCAGGTACATGTGCATGCTTCAGGAAGCGCTTGGTATTCAGCGGCACATGATGCACATCAAAAGCGTCATCGTCGTCCTCCACGACCAACACAGCCGAATCCAACGACATGGCGCGCGACGGCGGCGCCTTGGACGGAACCCATACCGTTGGCGACGGTGGCGGAGACTTCAAGTCGTTCATCTTATCTTCCTGCTATTGCTGCTGCGAGGACGCTTCGCTTCGGTGCGAATGATTGCCTTTTGTCTCTTTGGGAATTTGCGTTGGAGCTGCCCAACTCAGGTTCCGATTCAGAACTGGGTGTGTTGTGGTGTGACTGGCAAATACAGGTGGATTAGTTGGAATAAATACACTGTGGGGTTCCGGCTGTACACCAAGTATCAGACCCGAGGAGGCTGGCTCATGCCCGACCCGCATGGTACCATATGGCCAGCACCTACGGCAACATGGTGTACCCGTTTTCTACGTCCCATTATTTCAGATGCAGCATATCGAACACTGCGCGATACTTCCATGATCCATCCTGACTACAGGATTCCTGCAGTGTCAAACAAATCTCGGTTCTTTTCATGGGCGCGAGGAGTGAAGAAGAGTTGTGAATCACAGTGGACGCCAATGTCGACCAAGATAGCCCCATGAACCAGGTTTCGTCGAATTTGGAAATATCCCACCTTCTTTTGGTATATCTTGTTAGAACCGACCAGAGTGGTACTTCAAGCCTCTCAAAGCTGATCCGCTTCTCCGCCTGCCCTTGCGATACAAATTCTGTATACGGACAGACGAGAGGTGGGTGGCGTCAACGCATCACTTTCATTCGGCGACTTTCCCCACTCCCACGCAAGCAGAACGACAAGGTCAACAGCACTATCATAACCAAAGATGTGCACTGGCGACAAGATCACCTCGACCGCGGACTCGACGTTCGCGCGCCTGCCGACCAATGTCACGCCGCGCAAGTACTTTCTCGACTACACCATGGATCTGGACAAGTACCGCTTCGAGGTGACCCAGAAGATTGACATCGAGGTCATCGCTGCCACGCGCAGTATCACGTGCCACGCGGTGGAGCTGTACGTGTTCAACGTCTCGGCCCAAGTCGCCGGCGGAAAGACCATCGTGTGCGACGAGATCCGGTACATTGCTGCCGATCAGTCGGTCGTGATGATCTTTGCCGAAGAGCTCCCGGCGGGCACGTCCGCTGTGCTCAAACTCGAATGCCACGGGTTCTTGAACGACAAGCTGAAGGGCTTCTACCGCAGCGAGTACGCCCAAGACGGCGAGCAGCGCATCATGGCTGTGACCCAGTTTGAAGCCTGCGATGCGCGCCGCGCGTTTGTCTGCTGGGATGAGCCGGCCGTCAAGGCCAAGTACGAGATCTCGATCACGACCGATGTGGCGCTCACGGCCATTTCAAACACCCACGTCGTGCAAACGCTCGTGCGGCCAAAGAAGAACGCGCATATCCGCGCCAAGTCGCGCACGACACCCACTTTTGAGAAAGTGTGGAAGTTTGCCGAGACCCCGATCATGTCGACCTACTTGGTCGGAATGATCGTTGGCGAATTTGACTCCGTGACCGACGTGACGAAAGAAGGCGTGCTGGTCACAGTGTACACGCCCGTGGGGCGCAGCGAGCGCGGCTTGTTTGCGCTGGACGTGGGCGTGAAGGCGCTGTCGTTTTTCAATGAGCGGTTCGGGATCGAGTACCCGCTGAAGAAGCTGGACATGCTTGCGATTCCTGACTTTGCCGCTGGTGCGATGGAAAACTGGGGCGTGGTCACGTACCGCGAGACTCGGCTGCTGATCGACGAAAAGCTCAGCAGTTTCACGCAAAAGCTGGCGACGGCACGCACGGTTTGCCACGAGCTGGCCCACCAGTGGTTTGGCAACTTGGTGACCATGGAATGGTGGACGGGGTTGTGGTTGAACGAAGGCTTTGCGCGCTTCATGGAATTTGAAGCCGTCCACCACGTGTTCCCAGAGTGGAACGTGTGGGAAATCTTCGTGCAGGACATCACGCTCAGCACGGCGATGGTCAAGGACGCCATGAAGACATCTCACCCGATTGAAGTGGTCGTCCACCACCCAGATGAAGTCGACCAGATCTTTGATGTCATCTCGTACGCCAAGGGAGCCAGTGTCATCCGCATGCTGTCGGAATACCTTGGACGGGACGTGTTTTACAAAGGCATCCACGCCTACCTTGTCAAGTTCAGCTACCGAAACGCCCAAACCGAGGACTTGTGGAACTCGCTCGAGCTGGCGTCCGGCCAAAAGATCACCGACATGGCCAACTCCTGGACAAGCCAAACGGGCTACCCGATCGTGTCCATTGACGAAGGCAAGCTGCTCACGCAGGAGCGGTTCTTAGCGGACCCATCCTCAAAGGATAGCGACACGGAAAAGGCGATTTGGGATGTGCCGCTCACGTACATCACATCGCAATCGCCCCATCAAATCCAGCAGGTCGGTATCTGGCAGGCCAAGACGTTGCTTTCCGGACCAGCGAAGACGCCGCTGTCGGCGGAGGCGACCGTGTTGGGCAAGATTCCTAGCGTCAGCGATAACGAGTGGGTTTTGCTCAACCCGAACCAGTCGGGCTTTTACTTGGTCAACTACACCCCACGTGGCTGGGCGCGGCTTCAAGCGCCTGTGCGCGACCAAGTGCTTGGCGCAGTGGACCGCGTGAGTCTGTTGAACAGCGTGTTTGCGTTTGCTCGCAGTGGCGTGCTGCCTTTGTCGCAGGCGCTGGACTTTGCTGCCGCCTACAAGAATGAACCAGAACACTTGTGCTGGAAGGAAATCTCGGCCAACTTGGCGTACTACTCGACGCTTTTCAAAGAGGAAGAGTTTTACCCGCTTCTGCAACAGTACTTGAAGGATTTGTTTGCCGCCACCATGAAGAAGCTCACGTGGCAAGCCGCGGCGAGCGAGAGCACGTCCACGGGCCACTTCCGTCGCGATGTGATCGCCATGCTGGGCCGCGCCGACGATGCCGAGGTGGTCGCCGAAGCGCAGCATCTTTTCAGCCAGTACATGAGCGACCGTAAGAACTCTTCATTGTCGGCGGATCTGCGTGCCGTGGTGTTCACCATCGCGGCGTCTCGAGGCGACGCGAGCCACGTCAAGCAGCTGCGCGCGTTGTACGAAGAAAGCGACTTTATCGAGGAAAAGCTCAACTGTTTGTCCGCGATCGGGCTGATCAAGTCCCTGGAGCTCAAGCGCGAGGTCGTCGAGTGGGCGCTCAAGAACGTGCGCTCGCAGGACATCCAGTACATTTTCAGCAGCGTCGCGTCCAGCGCCGAAGGTGCGGCCTCCACGTGGCAGTACGTGCAGGACAACTGGGCCGCGCTGAACGCCCAGTACGCGCCGCTGATGGTCGGCCGCATCGTGCTTTCGTCCATTTCGCGTTTCCAGTCGAAAGAACAAGCCGCGCAAGTCGAAGCGTTCCTTGCCACGCGCAAGCACCCCTCGTGGGACCGCCCCTTGGACGCGTCGCTCGAGCGGATCCGCATCAAGGCCGCTTGCTACCAGCGCGACCGCGCAGGACTCAGCCAGTGGCTCGCGGCATCGGTCAAGGCGTAAGTTGGAAACAACCTAGGCTTTGAAATACGATGTAGAATCCCCATGCTGCTGGTAAACGTCTAGTAGGATATTGGGTGACACCATAAACAGCTCACTCATATTACACTAGTATGGCAATACAAAATCCCTTCCTCTCTTCTGATCTCTTTTTTTTTTTATCTCCTCAATCGTCGCAACACATAGAGAACAGCGACGACAGCCGACATGGAGGTCGCAGCAGATTGGATTTTCTTGGCGGTTGTAGTCGCAGTAGTAGTAGTGCGCGTCGGATCGGCTGCGATTTGGCCAGAGGACACCCACGACTTGAGCAAGTACTGGCGGAAAAAGCGCAGCATCGACGCCGACTGGCCGCTGGTGGTCATCAGCTGCACAAGGCGAATCACAAACGCAAAACTGGCGACGGACACCAATGACGACGCGACTGCGAACTGGACAAGAGACACCAGCATACGGCGGCTTCCTTTGGACGCGTAGAGCTGTTTTTCACACCGACAGTACAAACTCGTTCAGAATGCTGTACACCACTGGCTGAAAGAGAGTAATTAAAATAGCAAGGTACGAACCTGGAGAGCAAACACAGCAGTGGACACGGTCATGGTTCGGTTGAGCGTCTTGGACGATGGCACTTTGACCAGCTCCATGCATCCCCTCACGATGCGCTTGGACATGATATCTCCAATGATGTCGTCCGCGTGGCTTCGACGGACCGCCGCGTCGCCTTCCGCTTGGCGGTGGAAGTCAAAGCCAGCAGAGGCCGTCGCAGAAATCGTCGTGGTCGCCATAGAAGCTTCGACTGCTATGGTGGGTGTCCCGTTGTTTGCTGTGTCACTGGCTACTAACGCACTGGAAAAATCGGATGGTCCTCCATGTGTCACCGCCGACGGCAGCAAGAGCTTCTGGACGGTCGGCGGCAAGAAAGCCACCATACCAGGGCGCGTCATCATGATCTGGCTTTCCACAGGAAGCTGTTCCAAGACGCGAATTTGCTCCACCTTGGAGAGCGGCAAGAGTAATGGGAGGAAAGGCTTGATCTTATCCATGAACGACGTGTCGGTGAGGTATTCCAAGAGACTGGTGCGCAGCAAAAACTGCTGAAGCGACTCGGGCATGAACGCGATGAGCCCCTTGGCGCTTGCTTCTTCCAGATACCATTGCCACAGAGGCACCGACCACGAGTACACCAAACCGAGCGAGCCATACGTGACGGCGATGATCGCGATCATGACACGGCGAGAAATAAACTCGGTCAAGATCACCGTGAGTGAGAAGCACACCGTCGCGCAGCAAACGATCCGCAGCGCCAGCAGCGCAACGTCCACATGGGACGAAAAGTTGGAATTCGCAATGTTGACAAGGAACAGCCACCCCATGGGCAACGAAATCGTGAGGAACACGAGCATGTGGTCCACAACGAACGAGTCGTAATGGCTCCAATCGAGGTAGTAAATCCACGGCAGATACTGGCGGTACATGTGGTAGTCGTCTTCGAGGATTGGCGACAAAAAGAAGAGCACAATGCTCAGCAGCAGCCCCACGGATGCCGCGGTCAGCAAGTACACGCTCGCAGAGTGGCCGTAGCTCTGCCGGAGCAGCTCATTGAGCTTGGCTCGCAGACCCAGCGCGTGCTCCGCCACCAGCCGATGGAACGTCTCCTTCATCGACACCCAAGTTCTGTGTTTCGCTTCCTGTGTCTTCCTGGATTAAAATACCAGCCACGCAGCGCTGTGTGGCGGTTCCGAATTTCCCGCTTCACGAAGAAGTTCTTCGTCCAACGTTCAAGTTGACACGGTTCCCTCAATGATGACGATGTGGTTTACGCAACACACTTCAGCACCCAACACGGCGTCACTAACATACTCACTTGAGTGACCATTACTTGGCCATTACTTGAAAGGCAATGTATCGCATTATGAAGGTTCCTACCAGTCCTAAATGGATCAGCAGCAGCCCAACTGCAACATCTCATCTTAATCGACGTCCCGAGCCATGGAAGGGCTCAAAAGGTGCCTTCTTCACCTCATCCGTGGCATTCCCACTTTCGGAATTCTTCTCTTCCTCTTCGGTTGCACCTCCAGCCGTCGTATTCGATCCGTTCGATTGTGTCGACGCGCCCAGGCGAGTTCCAGATCCTGAGCCACCAAGCGTCGAGTAGCTGCTCGTCTGGCCGCTCAAGGACTGGCCCGTGCCATGGAAGGCTTCGTATTTGCGCATCCGCATGGCACGCATGGCTTCAAGGTCGGTCGAGGCGGCATCGCCGGCTTTCTTGAGACGTAACCCACTGCCACCAAGAGTGCGACGCGGCGCCGCTGCCACTTCTGAAGCCTTGACCGTCGGCACACCTACAGTACTCGAACAACAGTCGCAGCAACAACAACATGAGTCAAAAGCCAAACTACAGCAGTACAACAAGATCACCCGCCACACGAGTGAGATGACCTTACCTCCGTAAGGCACATCGGACGGAGCGGGTGGCGGAGCCGCTGCTCTCGCCACGGGAGGCGGTGGCACATAGTCGGCAGGAGCCTCAAAATCGACTTCACAATCGGTCTCAATGATACACGCGGCAGGCGCTGGCTTGACCTCTCGCACGTCCAGCATAAAGTTTTTGTTGTTGTACTTGAGGCAAATCGTGTCACCAATGGTCATACACGAGAACTTCCGCAGCGACGCTTCCAGTCTGATTGCACACCACCAAGACCATAATACCATCAGTACCCACACAACAAGAAACAAACAACCCCCAGTACTAAAGTAGAGAGAGAGCAAACGTACACGGCTCGTGGATTCGAAATGTCCAGAAAGTCTTGCGACTGTGGGCGCAGCTTGACAAACGTCGCCTTTGGCAGCGAGACGTTCTGGATGTTGACGATGTCGCCTTCGTTCACAAACAGGTTTTGCATCATCTGTACCATTGTGATCACAACCCAATCAGCATCACGTCGATACAAATATATATACACTAAGAAAACACTTGTACACGTACCCAGTATGGCATGTAGCATGTGCCTTCGGGTGCGCTGAACTCGAGCACGCCGCAGTGCGAGTGGCGGTTCACTGCTCCGTTCACGACTTTGAAAAGCATCGGATACTCAATGTGGAGTCGCGCTGCAGCGGCACACACATCTCCAAGTCAGCAGCAGAAGAACATGACAAGTAGCCAAATGAGAAACGCTTACCCAGTGTCTCGAGCGCCGACGGTGGCAGCAAAACTATCCAATACAGTCAAGTAAGCACACGTTAGCTAAGAAAGGTGTGCGGAAACCGGGGCGAGAGATTGTTCCCTAGAGCTCACTCTTATCGCCATCTTCGAGGTGTCCTTTGTCGCAAAAGGAAACAGGGTACACGCGATAGTGGTCGTCAAATCTGCAGCAGTCACATGCATCAAAAACAAACACTTGAGCATATCATACGAGCACGGAAATCTTTTTTGAAAAAACATCCAGCAGCTTCGCACCGATTCGGGAAGTTGCCGAGATTGAAATTGACCCCAAACGGGTTGCCGTTGTCACCACCCATGAATCCACCAAACTGAGTATTCATAAGGACGACTCGTGAGAAGGGGGACCAGCCCTGAAGAGAGAGCTGAAGAGAGAGAAAGCCAACCCACCATGATGTCGTTGCTTCTTTTGCCTTTTCCACGTTGCACGACTTCGGTTTGGATGAGGTACCAAGATAACAGTACAGTGAAACCTCTCTTATCGAATACAGACGGCAACTGTCAAAAAAACAAAACAGCATCATCATCATTCAAAATGCACCAAGTTGCAGCAGGCGATCAAGTGCTGGAGCTGTGGAACGAAGCGGCACGTCGAGGTATGATCGACCTATGCTGCCCCGTGCAATTTTTTTCCAGCAGCGCTCTTTTGCAGAGCATTCAATTCTGACAAGCTGTTGGTTGCAGGTGTGCTCCGAACAAGCCCTGACAGCGCACAATGGCGCAAAGTAGAAGGCAGTCTGGGTGTGCTCGTGCTCTTCAATCCGTCGCATCAAACCGTCAGTGAATGCTCTGTCAGCTGCTGGCCAAACCACATAGACACTGATGGCTCTGATCCTGATACACTGTAGCACAAGCGCCCTGTCGCAGCGGAGCTGCTTCACGTGGGTCTGAGTGGCTCCAGCTCCGCTTTGGCGGCACCTGCGGCGCTGTCATCTGCTGGTGGATTCAACTTTTGCAAAGCAAAGTACGACAGCGGCCATATAGTATTGTAGTGCATGCGCCTTTCCCCTAATGGCAAAGTGTCGTGTGGGCCATCAGGCCAGATGAGTTTTTGTGTGGGTTACGCACTGCCGACGAAGCGTCCGGCCGACTCATCATGGAGCCCCTGGAGAGGACGACCGACCACGAATTCAAGCCGCCACAACATGCTGTGCTAGTGAACGTCTCGCCACTGGTGCGTGTCTTTCTCTCCTTTCTTGCAACGTGAGCGTGGTGGTACAGCACCCGGTAGTCTCACACAACGTCGCCACAGATGCGCGGCCACCTTCTCTGTGTGTTTGATCTGATGGCGTTGCGGCCACAGGTGCTCGCGCTCGACATGATAGAGTTCGCCGTCCAAGTCGGCTCTCTCATGGCGCATGAAGATTTCTATTTAGGATTCAACAGCGTCGGCGCGTGGTCATCCGTCAATCACTGCCACTTCCAAGGATACTGGATGGGGAAATCCAGCCACTTCCCGATTACCATCCAGCCAAGAGAGACGCTCTTCCATGTGGCTTGCCGTGGCAAAAAAATCCAAATGTCGCGTGTCGTAGACTGGCCCATGCACTGCCTGGCCATCGAAGGCGCTTTGGGTGAAAGCGAGGAGCCCAGCCAGACTTCTGCGACTGCTTGCGTGGCGAGTGTGACCTGGGAGATTGTGCATTGTCTCCAAAAGAAATGCATCCCTTACAATCTGTTGTTCGCGTATTACCCACGACTGGTGGTCTTTGTCTTCCCACGGCAAGTGCAACAAGAAAACGGTGTGGACCATTTCTCATCGGAGAGTTCGCCGGCCCCACTGCGATTCGCGGTCGCGGAAGTCTCAGGGGTTGCCGTCGCGAGTAGTGAAATCGCATTTCGTGGCTTGACCGAAGACATTTACGTGGAGATCATGCGCAATGAAGTCTCGCTAGCCACGGTAAAAAAAAGAAGAGGCTGTGGCGGTCTTGGTTGATGGATCCCGAGCAAAAACGTATCTTAATTTATCCGTGGTCGTTCTGTTTATAGAATTCATTTTCGCAGCTCATAACCGAGCTACAGGCGCAGCTACAGGCATTGACTGCACACTAAGGTAAGGGCGCTTGCAAGTCGGCGTCCAGCGGAAAAGGAGCAGAAACACGTCCGCCCATAGAACCGTTCTCAGTCAGCAAATACATATTTATGCTTCGTTGGCGTACGAGGCAGCGTCGTAGTACATTGTAACTTCACCGTTGGTATTACGATTCGCAAATGGGCTCTGGGTGCAGCACGTCGCAACCGACGTTCAACCCGCTTGTGGTGTCTCTTGCGCACTATGAGATCCACCGCGTGATCGGCAAAGGCGGCTTTGGCAAGGTCAACGCTGTGATCCTCAAGCGCACCAAGCCGCCCAAGTGGTTTGCGCTCAAGACACTGTGCAAGGCCGTCGTGATCGAGCGCAAATGCGCCAAGATGATTTGGAACGAGCGCAATCTGCTGGCGTCCATCCAGTGTCCGCATATCGTGGCGATGCACCACACGTTTCAAGATGAAACGAATTGCTATGTGGTCATGGACTTGCTGCTCGGTGGCGATCTCAAGTTCCACTTGACCACGAAATACAAAAACGGGTTCGCTGAGCAACACGCAAGGTTTTACATCGCTGGCTTGCTGCTGGCGCTTCGCTATTTACACTCGCAACAGATTTTGCACCGCGATATCAAACCGGACAACGTCATCCTTGATAATGACGGGTACGCGCGGCTCACCGACTTGGGCATCTCGGTCAAGACGAACGATGACTCGCTGCGGTTCAAAGGCAACAGCGGCACGCCAGCGTACATGGCACCCGAGATGTTCATTGGCTCCACGCAGCATGGCATCGGTGCCGATTTTTACGCGCTTGGGGTCATGACCTGTGAGCTGCTTTTTGGCAAGAAACTGTGGACGGGCTCGGCTCGGGCTCGTATTGATGCAAATCCAGAATTTCTGGACGGTTTGCCACCAGAGAAAGAGATGGATTACTATCCCGTCGAACTGCTGGAAACGACTTCGCGGTCCTCGCCTTCCGGGTCGATCTCTCCGGTTTGTCGTGCGTTTATTAGAAGGCTCTTGTACCCATCGGAAACAGGCCGACTCGGATTTGCCAAGGGCGCCGACGAGGTCATGCGCCACGAATGGTTCGACGGCTTTGACTGGCAAGCGTACGAGGCGCGGGCGCTGGAGCCGCCGTTCAAGCCAACGATCGACGAGAACCAAGTCAACTGCAACACAGCGGCCGCGGATTTTGACGACGTGCTCGAGCAAAGCTCCCGCAGCAACACGAAACGCTCGACCATCACGGTCGACCAGCAGCAAGGATTCGACGGATTTGAATTCAACGTGGAACTCGCTGGCGCAGCGGCAGCGGTAGCAATAACACCAAAACATTCATAGAGTAATACTGAGTGTGTTTTGCATTCGTGCATGATCTATTATCATTTCGTCCTGTTTCCATCATGAGCGGAAAGCAAGCGGTCGATCTCGGTGAGTGCGGCGAGCGCCGTGGAGCCGATGGACACGACCAAGTCGTGGTGCAGCAGCAGTGGATGGTCGCATTCTGGGAAATCCGGGTTGATGCGGATGAGCGCGACTTGTGGGTCCTCGTTGGCGTTGGCAGCAGAAGGGCCACGCTGGTGATGCTTTGCTTCACAGCGTGCAAAGGCGTCGGCCACGACCATCTCGGTCTCACGGCGAACAGACGGCACCTACAAGCCACATACATGAAGAACTACGTCATGTATTGGTTGTCCCGCACCCACCCACCAACTGCGACAACTCGCACCACGCACCCGCATGCCACAGCCGATCTCCAGCACCACGAGCTTGAGCGACGGATCGTCCTCCAGCATCTACGCTCGCAAAAGCACCAGTCACAGAAACTTTCAATCAACGCGTATTCTCGCCTCTACAGTAGTCTTGCTTGCACTCGTGTAGTATAGTACCTGCTCCATCACGGCTTCCCACGCAACGTATCGATTCTGCGCACCACCCGATATCATATTAGATCTCGTATACTATCAACACACGGTTTCCATTCCGACCACCACTAACCTCATCTTCAACGTTTGCGATCCAATTTTGATCGTGGAACATGAGCACATTTGGTCGCGACTGGCCGTTGCACTGCCTGCAATTGCCCACTGCACTCGAGTCCACGCGCATGGTCTGTGGGTCCACATGGAAGCGTGTCGAGCGCGACGGCAGCGTCCAGGTTTCTTCACATGGACGCCGACCGTGTTGTGTTGATGACCGCCCATCGACCGAGGGGCCACCAGCGCACTGCCATTTCTCCAAACTTCCGTGGAGTTCGTAGATTTCTTGAACGGCAAACTCGCGATGGAAATGCGCATCCACCTATTGTCAAAAGAGACAAAAACACCGAATAAAATATTGACACTGGTAACACAAGCCAAGGCCCAAGCTGTTGCGCACATTTGAAGTGTAGATGAAAAACGGATCGTTCGTGAAAGACGACAGCGTGACTTCTGTTGGAATGGACTGCTGCTGCAGTCGTAAGAGCTCGAACGTCTTTTGAAACGCGCCTTGCTTGGTCGCTAGCCGCTCTTTCCACTTTTTCAGGATCGAGTACCTGTGTTGTGCAATTAATATTGTAAATACCAAAGAACTCGCGGTGTGGACTGCAAATGCACAAAGAGGCGTAGCGTACCCGGCATGCGGGTTTGTGTCCCTGTACGCGTCGAAACAGTTGCCCCAGAAACCGTAAAACACTTGCTCATCTTGCTCCAGCTGATGGATACCCCATATGACAACAACTAGGCACGGTGAGTTGATCGATGTTTTGCTGCCTTAGCCGTGCACTGCACTGCAAACCCACCCAGTATGGATCACAGAGGTCGTGGTACTCGAGACCTTGCTGCTTGTAGACCTCCACCGATGCGATATCGCTGCATGTGCCAAGTGTGTGAGAGAGAGAGAAGCCACGCAGCATACAATTACAGGTACTCACTTGTACACAGGCAGCCCCGAGTCGGCTGGATAACAAGACAAAATGAAGCACACAGACACATCAGCACAACGCAGCAATGTATATGGAGCATCATCCCACCACCGACCTGAAAAGCCTGCGCCAGCAGCGACCAAGATGAAGTCGGCATTCGCAATTTTGGCTGGAAAACAGGATATTCAGCAGATATGAGGACCACCACAGCAAATCAACAGCGTCATTGCTAGACACTCGCTCTTGGCGGTTCAACCAAGAAGAAAACGCACCCGCCGCGCGCGCCAACGCTGCCACCTCTGCGTCCATTGTGATTGTGACTGGCATACGAACATCGATTCCCAGAGGTGTCCTAATTTAGGAAGGGTACTACTTGGGTACATTTTTCTGACAAGGTTACGTTTGGATTGATCGAGGTCGTTACACTACAGTTTTTTAAAGCTTGGAGCCCACAACGGCTTCCACGGCACCGATTTGGCCACCATCCGAGCAAATGATCATGCCGGTGATCCACGATGACGCCTTGGACGAGAGGAAGATGGCGAGGCCAGCCATGTCGTGGTCGTGGCCGTAACGCTCGAGTGGGATATGCTTCGCAAGGTCCTCCAGCGAGCTTCCCGTGACCAGGGCGATGCCGTCCGTCATCTTGGTGGGCACCAAGCCCGGAGCGATGGCGTTCACCATGATGTGGCCGCCATTCGGGCGACGCGCAAGCTTCGCAGCAAGGATACGCGTGAGGTGGTGCACGGCCGCCTTGGAGGTATCGTACGCGATGGCTGGGATGTTCTGCGGCATGAAGCCCGCGATCGAGCCAATGTTGATCACGCGCGCACCATCTTCCGACGTGGCGGCGACATCAAGCAAAGGCAAAAGATCGCGAGTGAGGAAGAAAGGCGTCTTGACGTTGACGTTGAGCACACGGTCCCAGGCTGTGATGCAACAACAAACATACGACTATGAGTTTCAAAACACATGCTCCCGAACTGAACAAGACGCTGGCTCCCATACCATGGCCAGGGTGGTTGTCCACGTCGCCGCCCCAGACAACACCCGAGTTGTTGATGAGCACATCCACCTTGGTCTCGCGCTTGGCGATCTCCTCGCAAAACGCCTTGCAACCTTCCTCCGTGCTCAAATTGGCCTGGAGCTAAATACACACACGCGCACACACGCATAAACAGCCATCAGCATCTCTATACTATCGCGATTTGTGGTTGTGGTTGTTGGTTGTGTTCTGTATTCTTACCGGAATGCATTTGCCCGCGCGAAGCTTGTTGAGCTCGTCGGCCGTCTCTTGGCACGCCTTGAGGCTGCGCGAGGCGATGTAGACCTTGGCGTGGTTCTTCACGAAGCCCTCGGCCATCATCTTGCCGATGCCACGGCCGCCACCCGTGATGATGACCACCTTATCCTTGACGCTGAAGAGCTCATTAAGACCGAGCGCCGACATACTGTATTTTGGCTCTGGTGACTTGTTTGGATCCAATCTGGAATTGACGGTTGAGTTGTGGAGAGACCTTCCGGCGCTTTGCACTTCAGGATTCTTGTTTGACGTCACTGGGATTTTGTTCACCCAAACAAACGATCGCACACAATCGGCTGCGTAAACGTTCGGGAGAACCGTTCCCAACTTCAACCATATTACGGATGCAATGTCCCGAATGTCCCGAATATCATTCAGTATACAAAATCAAAGGGTACTGGTTTAAGATAGTACATGGCTGTGTAGCCACAATGTTTGGTATCCGATCAGGCAAGATGCTGCTGCTGTTGCTTCGCCTTCATCGTGGAGATGTGAAGCTGCGTGGTCTGCTGCAGCGTGTCAAACAACTCCTTGGGTGCCATCAGAAGCAGCCTTTCTACAAGGCGAAGTTCTTCTTCGTACATGTCCAGCCAGACCAGCCGAGTCGGTGCATTTGGACACAGAAATTGCTGATAGATCGCGACGGCACGGTCTTGGCGGCGCAGTTGGGCCGATTTGTCGTCCAGCGATATCAAGCCACCCGCACCGACAGCTTTGTAACCTTCTACAGCACTCCAGAACCGTTTGTCGATGGCGATTTGCTTCTCTATCGGTGCTGCGGCCACACTACTGGTACTATTAGTCGTCTTTCCATCATCATTGATAGTCGTTGGATTGGACCGATGGCGTTGGCGCTGTTCCAATTGCTCCGTGGGCGGCGGCGACGAAGCAGGTGTCACAGCATCGTAGAGATGCGGATACAGCTGCGCGTATGCATCTTGCATGGCGTCAGTGAGTGGCGCAGACGTGAATTCTTGCCACACACCCATTCTCTGTTGTTGTGTCAATGCGGGAATGACGGCTGCTGCCGTGAGGATCTCGCTGTCCCGATTGGTCGAGTCGTTGCCGCCACTACACACAGGAATCGCTGACGACATAACGCTTGATAGACTGGCACCTTCAAGACAAAGCTGCATCGGATATGCTGTCACGCGGCGAGACGCCTGCTTCTTGAGGACCCGCGAAGTGGCACCAGTCGTCGTGACTTGCGTTTGCCGTCGTCTCGGTGGCGCCACGGATGGCTTCTCTTTGACGCCAGCAGATTCAGTACTACTTGCTGATGATATACTGAGTTCACACAGACCCAAGGGTAGCGTTTCAAACTGTGATTGTCGTTTGGTCGGTGAAGAAGGAGACGGGGTTGTCGTCATCGGTGCCTCCTCGACGGGAGGAGCGACTGTAGGAGCGATTGGTGTGGCAGCGCTCTCCGCCTTGGCCTCTTCCATTAAAATCGGCTTGCGCTGAATGGCAACCACGATCTTGAAAGGACTCGGGGTAGCTGCCGCCAAGTCTTCCGTGGCTTGTACTTCACCATCTTCGGTAGTAGCAGTCGGTACTACCACACCTGGTGGTGCATCTGCTTCCATCGCGAGTGAAGCTGTCGAGGCGATCCGCTTCCACACTTTGTTCTGCATGGCGATCACTGCGGATGATTTACGTCTCTTCCGTTCGCCCATAGTGAAAGTTTTGCCACTGAGTTCCAGTTCTTGGGGGTCACGACGACATCGCATACTAGAAAGGTGTTGCGCTTCCTCTTCGCTTCGCTCCAAAAGCCTGAGAGTGTCCTGCAGCCTGAGATTCTCGCGCATCGCCGGAGACTCGCGTGCGCGGACGTTAGAATCCAACGCGGGGGTTTGTGGAGTGGCCACCCGCGTGCACTCCACCACCAGACCCGCACCTGCACCACCAATGGGATGACTGGCTTGCTGCCACTTGATGTAGGGCGTTTTCATTCGTTCTGTACAGTCCTGAGTCACTCCATCCATATCCACACTCATAGTTTCCACCAGTGCGTCGCTCTCGATCGGGTGAAATAGAGACATGGGTTCATGATCCTCACCATCACCACCATCATGATAACCACCACTTTGTTCTATACCGATGACTTGTGACGCTTGCGAGCCATCTCGCGTGCCTGCCACGGCGACAAACGAGTCGCGGCGCACGCGGTCAAGGTAATGCTGCAGCGTCTGGTCAAAGAACTCGGCCTCTTCCGTGGCGCTGACGACCGAGGCGAGATCTGGTAGCGCCGCCGGCGATGGCAGTGATGGGGAAGACAAAAACCAATTCGTCGCATGCTCTGCCACCGCCACCACAGCCTCTTCTTCCGCTGCTGGCGGAAGTACCTCGTCCACTTGCGAGATTGTACGAATATCGGATGCGGCAAGCGATCCACTGCCATCCTGGATGCTGCTGTTGTCGACCATGAGGACAGCGTGGTGTTCCCCATTGACTGTCGCGTGAATGTCGTCGTCTTGCTCCAACAGCGCCTTCGTTTGTTGCACCTCACTGTGGCCATCGGCGAACGCCACGTTGTCGATTGTTTCTTCGCGCATCGCATTCTCCTCATAGCTGACTCGCCCAGCTGCGATTTCCACTGCAGACAGTCGCTTGCTACTCGCTGGCGTCGCGCGGCGGTCTTTCGACGCGCTGATGGCGCGGAACGACGCGTTGAACGCCATTTCATCGGCTGCCGAGGCAAACAACTCGAAACTTACCGCTTCGCCGCCACGCGCTGCACCACCACTTGCTGCTACCGCTGAGGATGATGCTGACGATACACTCGCATCGCCCTGGTGCCGCACACCACCGCCGCGTTTCCACAGCGACTCGGCCGAGATCGCAGAAAGCGTCTGGCTCATCGAAGATCCGACTACCACTGGTGGTTGTGGTTGTGGTCGCTTATCTCCTGCGTCATCTGTTTCGCTTGCTACGAAATTACCAAAGCCAATCTCCGAGTCTCCGTGCACGACACTTTCATCATCGGCAAGCCGAGGCACGCGCGTGGTGCCTCGCTTCGATTGGGTCGTCGCCTCTCGCGGTTCTTGGTCACCGACCTCCTCATCTCCTTCACACAAAGCACCTTCGGTAGCTTGGCGGTGTTGCAGCCGCTGGAGTTGGTGCTGCGCCATCGCGTGCCGCAGTTGCTCTCGTTTTCGATTTGCCTTCTTCTTCATCTTGGTGTCTTCCTTTTGCTGTTGTTGCTGATCCTCCTTCGAGATCAGCGCAATTGCAGCCGCAGTGGCTGCCTCGACTTCCTCGTCGTCCATCAACCGGGAGGAGGGCGTCTCTGGTAATCCCGTGTTTGGATTAAGTTCCACTTCCGGATTGATCTTCTTCTTGGCAGCCGCGGAAAGACCTCGTTGAGACGGCATGTCCACGCCGCTCTTTGTCTTTTGCTGGTCTTCCTCTGCCTGTAAGGCTTGCCGATCGCTTTGAAACAGCAACTGCGAACTTCCCACGTAGTTTTCTCGCATGAGCGTTGTCTGGATCTCGGCCACTTCGGGGGTCCATGAGTTGCGTTCCAAGGCATCGGCGGCAGTGCGAGCGGTCAACACGCCGCCGCGGAGTCTTCCTCCGCCGCCTGTTCGCCCACCAGTGGAAACAGCAGCGGCCACATCAGCAGCAGACGCTTTCCTCGCTGCTGCAAACGTATTGGCGACGGCATTGCTCACTGGGTCAGCTAGGCCCGTTGGTGCCGCGGAAGTAGACTTCTCCGTGGCCGCAGCCACCGCGTCACCTCCGTCCACCCTCACCCCCTCCAGCAATGCAGGCACGACGGGCTCTTCTTCTTGCTGCTCTTGCTCTTGTTCTAGCTCGCTCAGTGTGAGATTCTCCACGAGCCAGCAACAGCCACAGCGAAACAAGTTGGCGATGAAGAGCGCCAACAGCGTGGCCGTCGCCGTCTTGTGGAGCCGTCGTATTTCGGTCATGGGAACCACCGCTGCAGATGCCGAGAGGTTTCTGCTGCTTCCGACTTTCATTGGCGCCATGGTCGCCTCAGCAGCATCAGACTCGGCTTTGAACGCGAGAGCGTACTGCACCATCTTGGCCGCCAAGAACTCGCGCCTCGTCAGCAACTCGGTGTCGTCCGTGCTTTCTCTTTCTGCGTCGCTTGGTGGTGCGACTTGCACAGGCTCTGGCTGATCCAGCAGCTGCTTCAGTTCGTTCACTTCGTTGATCTTTGTGACCCACTCGAGTTGTTTGAGCTTGCCATTCGCCATCTTGAGCCGCTCGCTTTCCAACCGCATGCGCGCGCCACAAAGCTCGGCCATTTGCATTTGTCGCGGCGCTGGAGACAGCAACACGCGAGCGTACTCTTCGTCCAGCTGCGCGACTTGTTGCTGGACAGCCGCTACTTTCTTGTCCACTTTGCGTTGCTTCCGCTGGGCCTTGGCGAGTAGCACGGACGCTTCGACGCGCAACTCGGCCGCCATCACGTCAGTTTTGTGGCGGTAGTCGCTCTCTTCAGTATCACCCTCACCGCCACCACCACTACTACTCTTACTACTATTACAATCTTGTCGGGTTTGTCTGCGTCGCCACAACTCGACATCCACATGCAGCAGCTCCTTCTTGAAGAAAAACTCGGCGTCGGCCGCCTCGGTGAACAGCCGCATCAACGGCAACCCCATGGGCTGTTGCGCGTTTTGGCTCCGCAACTCGGCGTGCATGATGGCTTGGTACTGGTCCAAGACAGCGCGCTCTAGCTTGACACACTCGTCTTCCAAACGCACAGCCTCGGCCAGAATGGCGTCCAACGGGATCGACAGCGAATACAGCACGCTCACAAAGCTGTGGATCAGCGCGCGCTCGGCGGCGTCGTCGTTCAGCACCGGCGACAGCAGCCACTCGGCGTACGCGCCGTACTCTCCGACTTGGCAGACCTTATTCCGTATGTGGAGCTGCTCCTCTGCCTCCGCATCTTCTTCCTCGGCGTCTTTGTTTTCCACACCACGCGTCGGGTCATCGGGGGTGTTTTTGAGCCACGAAAGCAAATCAATTTTCTCTTGCATGCGCGCCAAGTCGCGACTGAGCATGCGCCGCGTCGCGCTCTTGATCAGCGCGGACCGCACCGCGCCGCCGCCGCCTGTTTGATGGAGCGATTGTGCAGTCTCTCGTCGGCTCGTAGCATCGGGTTCATTTTGGTACCGTGCCCACTGGTCCGTCAAAATGTCCTCCTTGCGGCGACAGATCCGTCGCTTCATGCCGTTGAGAAACGCGCGACACCGCAGAATCGAAGGCGAGAACTCGGACGTCGACGCAAACGTCATTTGCTCTTGTCGGAGCCACAACTCGTCCTTCAAGATGCTGTGCCACTCGCGCTGGAAATCACTCGCAGCTATGCGGTCGCCACGCACGTACTCGCTCGACATGATCGCCACGAGACTCCACAAGAGCCGCGCTTCGTGCCATCCGCACGATGATGATGGCGACGATGACTGTCGACTTTGCTTCAAGACCCCACGCGAGTGGAACGCGTACACGCCTCGCTCCAGCAAGAAACGGATCTGGTCATCCAGCGCCAGTTGCTTCGGTGTGAGCCCGTGGCGGTTGGGCTTGTCCCACGTACATGCGCCTTCACTGAGCAGCAGCGTCACGATTTCTAAACGACGCACCGGATCTTCCAAGTGGCCCGCAGCCACATGAAGCGCCGTGTTGCCTGTCAAGTCGTCCACTCCATTGATGAGATGCTTCTCCTGGAAGACGAGGTTGCGCGCCTCCACGACGCTGCCGTGCAACAGCGCAGCGTGGAAGGCACGGATCTTGCGCTGCCGTATGGACAGGATATCTTCTTGTTGAGCAGTGGACGCTGACTCGGTCTCAGTCTCGCCATTTGATGCGTAGGATGAGCCGACCTCGTCGACTGCAGCCACACCGGCAAAAATCGCACCGGCGTCCGCATAGCTTCCATAAAACAGCTTGGGCACAAGCGGCGCCAGTTCGCGACACGCGTCCCACGCACCCAGTTGAAGCCGATCTTCCAAGAATGTGTCTTCTTGCTTCCACACGACGGCTTTCCACGCACCAAAGACGCCCAGCAGCAAGTGGATGCGGCGCAACGTATCGCAATGCGCGCGCAAAGTGAGAAAAAGTTTGCGGCGCTGCACGTAGTGTTTCCATGCGATAAACGTTTTCCATTTGTGGAGCTGCGAGCGAATATCCATCCACACCAGCAGCAAGCGCTGCACTTTCCAGCGCCATTTCGGTTGCGACCCGAGCCGCGCGCGGTTGAGCTCTCTCTTGAAACAACTGCGTAGCTGCACGCTCCGCCAGGAACTCCACGTGCGCTGCTGTTCGCGGTTGAACCGCAACACAGTGACTTGCTGCTTCAATGGCCTCAGTCGGATCTTGTTGCGAATGTAGCCACGCCACCCGTGGAGCACGGCGCGGCAGCATTTCTTATTGGATGCACTTTCTGTAATCGCATCGCGCCACTCGAGAAGCACTTTCTTGGACCACTGGAGGCGGAAGTGAGTCGTCGCCATTTCCAATCCGATCCGCTTCCACCGTGCGTGCGCGGCCAGAGCTCGAAACGACCGGAAGCATCTCTTCATGCGCGCCATGGGCGCCTTCGCCACGGCTTTGATCTTGCGGATTTGGCGCTCGTGGTAGTTGTGGAGCCACACATCCCACAGCGGTAATGGCTGCGCGAAGTGGGGCATGGGGATGCCCAGCCGCTTGGCACGCGAAAACGCCGCCCACCGCGTCCACAGTTCAAAGATCGTGAGCATCTTCTCGCCCGCCCATACGGGCCGATGCTGGAACGCCAACCGCGCGGCGCGCTTGATACAAAGCTGCGCGTTCAACCCGATCCGCTTCTCATCGGCGTGGACCCGCTTCCAAAGCAAAAACGACCGCTGGACGATCTTTTTCGCGACCGCGCGCCTGGCTTCCAAGTGCTGCACTTTTAAAAGTCGCACGCGGTTTTTGCTGTGGACAACGGACAGCTGCTCCACGGACAAGAAAGCCGCGTTCACACAGCCCGTGTAGTAGCTTTGCTTGGCTGGGTTGGCGAGCACGCGGCGCGTGTACGCGTCGTCGTCGTCGCTCGCTGTGAGCACGAGGTTCATGACAAACTTGGGCAGTTCGGGTTGGGTCTCGGCGTCGCGGAACAGCTTGAGTTCGATCAGCCGAAGCTCAATGGCGCCGTCCACTTCGTTTCTCCACGCGCGCAAGTACTTGCGCGTGACCGAGCACCGCGCCTGCTTGGTGAGGCGATGTGAGAGCGCCCACACTTGGAAGATCGCGGCTTTGTGCTTGGCGCGCCACATGCGCCACTTCTGGAAGCGTCGGCGTTGCCGCACCATGCGCCATGTCGCTTGGATCTTCCGTGCCGCGTGTTCGCGCTTGCGATGGCGCTTGTGGCTCGAAAGGAACGCATCCAGTTCGGCCTCTTCCGTGGCGATCGCATTTGCGATCTCGGTAGGCGCGTCTCGGAAGAAATACGTATGGCCGATGGCTGTGCCACGCGACTTGTGATGAGACTGAGATCGAGATCGGGACTGTGTCCGCTGCGAAACCGCACTTGGTGAGTTGGCCAGCGGTGCGAGTAACTGGGCTTGGGATGCTTTCGCTTTCTTGCCACCACGGCCACCACCACGACATCGGGTTCCAGCGCGGACCGCGGGCGATTGCAACTGCTCGACACACGCCATTTTTTGCTGCAAATCCGCGACGCGGCGTTGTAAATCGCTTGTTTGGCTTTGGATTTTGATGTCTTCCGCCCGCTGGTGTTCCATGCGTTGCGCATCGCGCGCGTCGGGCGAATCCGGCAAGAAAAGCGGCTGGATCTCGGTGTGTCTCTTCAAAAGTTCGCTTTCCTTGCCATTGGTCTCTGGGTACCATCGCAACACCTCACGGAGCATTTCGCGACTGCGCTTTTTGCGGTCCAGTTCCAGTCGATGGAGCGTCTCTTCGGTCGGCAGCCACGTGGCCATCTCGGCCTTGCGAGCGATTCGCTCGGTCTCTCGGTCCGCGCGTCTTTTTTCATCGGCCGTCATTTGGTTGGTGCTGGCGGCCGCGAGTCGCTTCTCGCGTTCGCGTTTTTTCTTTTTCTCGGCTTTGCGTGATTGGAACTTGTGCTCATAGTTGCTCAGAAAATCCGACCGCGTCGTGGACCCACCACAGCTGCTGTTGTACGAGGACGAGTCGACAAACGACACGGACGCCATGCTCGCGCCGTAGCGGCTCGTGCCCATCGTGCTGCTCGTGTCCGAGTACTCGCTGCGTACCGTGTCCATCGCGTCGTCGAGTCTGAAGTCTACTAGCTGTCGCACATGAGCAGAGCAAAAATCGGAATGGCAACAATGTGGTGTGAAACAATCCATTAGGGATGGTGGTCCCTACCGTTATTGGTATTGATAGATACTGAAGAAACCAACCGTTTCAATCTTTCCATCCAAACTGCCCAATACATGTATCGGATACACCGGTTGTCCAGCCTTACGACGAGCATGACACGCAAAGAGGCGGCGTCTCTGGGTCTTGCGGATGCGCGTACACGCGGTCACAGGCCTCAGCCGGTTGTTCAAACGGGTGGGTCAGCAAGTCGAAGATGTGCTGCACTTGCTCGTACTCGCCTTCTGCCGCATAGTCGATCGCTTTCTGAGCGACGTGGTTGCGGAGCACAAACACGGGGTTGACGGCATTCATTGTATCGTGGCGGTGCATCTCATGGGCGGCGTCCGGCACGCCGTCCGTCTCGTTCTGCAACCGCGCGACGTACTGAGCCATCCACTTGGACCACACGAGCCGCAAGTGTGTGTGGCGCTCCGCTTCACTCGAGCGGTTCAGCTCGGCGATCTTCTCGCGCTGGCTTGTCATTTGCGCAAACATCTCCGGCGTCACGCCACACATGCGCGCCTGCTCGGGACCCATTTTCATGAGCATCTCGACGGACTGGTACTGCGCCTCCGTGAACGTCGACAGCCGCCGCGTGAGCTGCGCGAGGCTTTCTGACACTGCGACCAACTCGGCAACCACGGCTTCGTGGGTGGCCTTGCCAAAGGCCTTCACGTCGGCCAGCAGACGGAACGTGCACGTGAAGTCAGCGCCTGACTCGGTCAGCGTTTCCACCAGCGAGTCGATCAACGCGCGATCCTCCGTCGGCAGAAACTTGTGGAGAAGCCCCACTTTCTCACGCATCAACCTGTAGTATTCACGCTCATAGATTTCGTCGTACTGGGACAACGCTGGCTCCAGTTCACTGCGCTCCATCACGAGCGCCAACTGGTCGGCGAGCACCGAGCAGTTCCACTTGCAAACTTCTGGCTGCGCTTCGTACCGGTACCGGCCGCTGTCGTCCGACGTGTTGCAAACATGCTGCGGGTTGAAATGCTCCATGAACCCGTACGGCCCATAGTCCAGCGTATCGCCAATGATGCTCAAGTTGTCCGTGTTCAACACGCCGTGGCAAAAGCCCACACACTGCCACTTGGCGACCAATTGCGCGGTGCGATGGACGACCTCCGTGAAAAACGCCTTGTAGGCCTCTTCGCGTGGAAGACCTTGCTGTTCAATCTCTGGGAAGTACTGGCGGATCGTGAAATCCAGCATTTGGCGCATGATCGCTTTCTTGTACGGCAAATGCGCACTGGGCCCAGCGCGGCCGGTCTTTTCATCGGTCTCTTTAAAGATTTCAAACGAGCCGAAGCGCAAAAAGCTCTTGGCGATGCGCATCACCACTGCGACGGGCTCGTGTTTGGCGTTGCCGTCGTAAAACATATCTCGCAAGACGGTCGTGCCGCGCGACACGACGACGCTGCCCGCCCGAGTCGTGGGGATCCCGAGCGCATGCATATGCTCACTCGCGAGGAACTCGCGCAGCGTCGAGCGAAGCACTTTGCGGCCGTCGGCAGTGCGCGAATAAGGGGTCTTGCCCGCGCCCTTTAACTGCATTTCCCATCGCTCCTTGGAATTGCCATCGCCACGCACGATTTCGCCCAAATAGACCGCCGCGCCGTCGCCCAGTTGGCCAGAAAAGTAGCCAAATTGGTGGCCACAGTAACACTGCGCGGCCGTCTCGGACCCGTCAAAGATCGCGTTGCCTGCTAAGAATGGCACGAGCTCATCCACGCTCGCGACTTCATCGGCAGACACTTGGTCGGCGGCGTCGGGGTCCGCTTCCTCTTTCCAAGCTTGGATGCCCACGAGCCGCAGCGCATTGGGCGCCGCGATCACGAGCTCGGGTTCTTTGATAGGAGTCGGCTCGATGCGCGAGAAGCACGCACCAGCGACGGCCGATCGCACAAAGTTTTGTGTTTCCTTGTCGATGGGCAAGCCGCGCAGCACGGCGTTGTCAAAACTGGAAGCCGGCGGTGTGGTCTTGCGCCAGAAGCCCATGCCGCGCGTGAGACTCTTGCTGGTCGTGGAGGCACCGCGTTGCTGAAGCATAATGGTTGTTACGTGGACGAGTGCGGAGTCACGAGAGAATCGCCGTGTGTGGGGCACCGCCAGTCGCCAGCTTTGCAGCATGTGCTGCTGTTTGTGTGCTGTCGATTGGGAAAGGTTCCTCACTGTTCCCTGGTCAGTTGATGTCCGACGAACGACCATCACTCTGTATCCTGTCATACGCGATTCAACGAATTTGACAGGGTATGTTGATTGCGCTCGTCGAACTGCTGCGACAGTCAGGGTGTGCAACCACGTCACACGCACAGCGCATCATGATTTGGCGATGCGCCCAAGGCTCAGAAACGTAAAAGACTTCACAGGCGCCACATCGCTATAAATACTCTGCTGCTGGACGACAAGACACACAAGCGCATTAAACTCTGTCTTCTTCACGACCAACAAACAACATGGCGCTCGCTTCATCCACCACCGACACCATCCGAGCGCTCAATGGGTTCTTCCACACGCACCTGAGCTGCGATGCCGTCGCCCCAACGCCTGCATATCCATCGCTGTTCATGAACTTTGCGCTGGCGACAAACTCGTGGGAGGAACTCGAGCAAAAGCGACAAGATGCCGAGTCAGCGGCACCAACTACGAAGCCAACTATGGTCACAAGCAATGGCCGCCACCACGCGGACAAAACCGAAACGAGCAGCAGCAGCAGCAGCAGCAAAAAAGTCAAGATCGTGTACTTTGTACGACATGCCGAAGGCTTCCACAACGTCGCGGAGCGAGAATTCGGCACGGAGCGATGGGAAGCCGTCGAAGCGAAGCAAGAAGGCTTCCTTGACGCAGATCTCACGCCGTACGGAATCCAAGATACCGAAAGCAAAGGGCCTCCATCAGTGGGTGCAGAAATCAAGCGCGGAATGCCTCGCGTGGAGCGCGTCGTGGTGTCGACGTTGTCGCGTGCCATTCAAACGGCTCAGCACTTTTTCACAGAGGAGCAGGCACCACGTCCGTTTGTCGCGATCGAGCTAAGCAGAGAAACGCTCGGTGTGCACACGTGCGACAAGAGACGGACGCTCACCGAGCTCAAGGCCAAGTTCCCTGATGTGGATTTCTCCAAGATCCAAGACGAACAGGACGTGATGTGGACGCCCACGCACCGCGAGACAGACGACGAGCTCCGCGTCCGCGCGCGCGCTTTCCTCTCGCAACTCTTTCGTGAGGTTCAAGACTCCCACGTCGCAGTCGTCACGCACTCCGGGTTCATCAGCGCCGTGTGGTCGCTTTTCAGTAGCAAGAACTTCAAAGCTGCCAACTGTGAGGTCGTACCATTGGCGCTTGAGTGGAGCCAGCAAACAAATTCAGTCGTGGTGACCCTCGAGCAATGAATAGAATTTGACAGAGTACTACTAACAGCAGAATGATAAGATGAAAGGACATGAAGCAGCTGTCTGTGTGTATGAGTACCATACGTTTCTAGCACAACGAGTCAAGTCGCTGGCGATAGGTTTCGACGCTCTGATCAGTGAGGAAAAGTGACCCCACCCGCATGAGTTACCAGTGGTATTAATAACGTACCAGATTTGGCACTTTTGCTTTGGCGTGTCAGTGTGGGCAGACCGCATTCGAATACGATAAAAAAAAAAAAAAGCGACTCTTCGCCTTGCCCACTTAAGAAAACAGCGCATTCGATTTCATTGCGACCCATCGCGGCCGGCACTCCAATCGGCACACGGCGATGGGCAACGTGTTCAGCACAGGATCGTGGGCGTCCGCCATGGCCGCCGAGAATGGCCAAGCGGCGGGTGAGAATGGCCAAGCCACCGTGCCGCTGTTTCTCTCGGAAATTGATGCAGAACCCGCGACTTGGAGCCAAGAGAGCAAATGCGTCACGATCCAGCGGTTCTTTGGCTGGTTGCCAGACTCCACGGTATGTGTGCTGCCTTACGATCTTGTGCAGGGGTGCTTGATGGATAGCCAACTTCTTCTCTTTCTTTGTGCACCTCATGCAGGCAGAAAAGCTGAAGCAAGAGCAGAAGGCACCCGTATACATCGCTCGTGTCGTGTATGTTGTTGCTCTTTTGCGGCTTCTCGCTTTCTCTATCGGTGGCTCATGATACTGTAATGATTCTTGCCATCAGCATCCACGATATCACAACGGGAGCCTCGCGCGCCCAGGCCATTGTGATCGTCCAGCGCGTGTACCGACGCTACCGCTTGCTGCTCAAGTGGCACATCATAGGCTTCCAAGTGCTGGAACTTGCGCGCGACCAGCTGGAAGAACGCACCGTCCTGGCCAATGAAGAAGAGCTGCTGGCCAACTTCCGCCAGTTCCTGTCCAGTGGATTTTCGGCGCAGAAGGTCTCCATCACAGGCGCACTCAAGAACGTTCAGCTGCAGCTCGTGCTGAACGCCGACCGAGAAGAGTGCTATCTGACATGGACACCATCTCGAAAGCGCGAAGCGCGGATCCACTTGCGTAAGTGCAGTCCAAAAGGCATGGATGAGATAGATCATATCCTAACCCGTATACATTGTACTGCGTGTGTGTTGTGTGTGTAGATGATATCCAAGAGGTGGTTCCTGTGTTGAAAGAAGGCAACAAACACGCACCCCGCCTGGCCAACAAAGTCAGCCATCGCCGTGGCTTGATCATTGTCTGTAAGAGCCACCACCGCGGACGCGTCGTGCTGCAAATGGGCTCCAAGCGGGAGCGGAAGATCTTGCTGCTCGGCTTTCGACGACTGCTGGACGATCTGGACCGCTTCACGCCCAACTTTGACGATACGGGCGCCATCCGCAAGCGTTTGCCACGACGGAAAAGCGCCATCGACTTCTTTGATCGCGACGGTCACAAAACGACCGAAGCCAGCGCGGTTGTCAGCCCACTGGACGACGACGATGGGGAAAGCGCTGACGAGGAACGACGTGTTGAGCACAACACAGACCAGAAACCTACTAGTACCACCAAGCGTCCGTTGGAATCGATGGAGCGTCTGTATGAGACGAGGTTTGATGAGTCTCCCACGAGTGGCGTCACAACAAACACAAAGGAAGTGTCCAAGCCGTCGCTGCTACGGCGATCGAGTATGACGTTGTAAGGAAGGAGACAGACACAGAAGGAGAAAGTACTGTAGTTGTAGTTCACATCGTTGCGCCAAGTAAATCCAAATCTATTCCGCCTTGGCGATCTTGACATTGACGGGGAATGCGACCCCTCCTCTTCTGAGCGCACTTGGTGTTGCGACGGGCAAGAACCAGTAGGGCAATTCTTTATACGTGCCGAGCACCTGTTGCAAGTTGGCAAGGAATCCGACGTTGTAAAAATTGACGTAGTCGCCATCGCGGCGCTTCTCGCAGTACTCGAGTGTGCTGTAGTTGGTGGCACTGAGGAAGACGTGCATGCCGTAGAAACAGAACATCGCGAGCCCCAAACAAGTGCCAAAGAAAAACACCAGCACGATCTGCCCAATATTGGTGGAGTGTCAGCTGCATGTTCTCATTGTCGTGTGCGTTAATAGTACAGTCCACTCACCTGCGCAGACGGTGACCAGAAGTGGAGACGGCTGTGGAAAAACAACGCGATCGCGCGATCGAGGTGGTCGATTAACATGTATCGGAAAATGAGACTGGACAAGTAGAGGCACGTCGTGGAGCCCCATCCAAGAAACTGCAGGAAGAACTTGTAGTTGTAGTACCCAATGCACCTACCAACCACAACACACCCAGTGGTTAGTATCACTTGCAAAGCTCAGTGGGAGAACGCATCGCACTTGTTGATGTAGAGGCAGTGGTGGTCCATCTTGAGAACGCATCGCCGGCACGAGCTGCAGTGGTGCGTCCGGTCGGGTTTCCAGGCATTACATCGCCGACAGAACCGCGGCGCGCCATTCGATTTCGTCTCAACGCCACTGTCTTCCTTGTCCTCTAGAGGCTTCGCCACTTCCCCCTTCTTCCCCTTTGGCACGAAAGACTCGGAAGAGAGGAGACATTGACCAAGCGCCGCGCACAACAACCACGTCATGACATGGAAGACGACAAGTTCAGCCACACTCACACCACGCGCCAGGAGTTGCGGCTGCGCAAATCGAACGAAAGACCCATAAAGCCAGACGATGATGAGAATCACAATCACAGGCGGCACGTAACGCAGGCGACGTGGCGCCTTCCATTCGCAACAACAACCCATTGTGACTCACTTCGAATCCCTCAAGGTAAGCAAGGGAAAACGTTACGGATTTTTGCAGGTGACCATCACTCCCGGAAGCTACATCCTGTGGAAACCCATACGGTGGCTCGTAACCGGATGGCGTTTCGCGCGCTTTGGAAGATGTTGCAGTTGTTGGTAGAAACTTTCTAAAGAAGCGAAAGAAGCACGCTACTGTACCAAAGAGAGTAAGACGACAGAGGTGCACGACGGAAGCAAGCGCGCGTTGAAGTGGAAGGATACAAAGTTCTCATCACCACCTGCCATCACCATCGTCATCATCAGGAAACGACTTTGGGTTGAAACACCTGACACCTGCCACTGCGATCAGTCTCCAACGACCCCCGACGCCATATCACCAACGACAAGCGAAACCAATGATGCCAATCGCGACACCTCGTATCATGCTGGCGGCAAATGGAGTGTCGCCAAGTACGACGCACCATGGCCATCATGCGCATCATACGCATCATGGGCATCCGCATACAGCCATCAATGCGCAATACGCGATGACGCCACCCCATGGCACGAACGATCAGAACTCCACGCACAGCGCGTTGGAGATCGCCCAGCAGCCGCCCGACTCATGGTACAAGGACCAATTCGGACGCAAGGCGACGTTCGATTTCTCTGTGCGTCGTGTCTCACGAGGGTGCGCTGGCTGCACCGACCAACGCCATCTGAACGTGCATTTGCTGTACGAGAGCGGCAAACTAGTCGAGAACCAGAACATTCTCCGCGTTGCCTCGGGACTTTGTCTGAATAAAGACGACACGAGCGTTCTCGCGATTCGTATCATGGAGGTATCCAAGAACCACCAGAACCAGGTAAGAGCGTTTTGTATTGTATCGTATCGTATGCTCTGGAAATCAGTTTATCTGTAGACGCTGACAATTGTGCTGTGTTGTTCTTCTTGGTAACGTAGCGATTCCGAGTGCAAATCTCGCTGCCCCCATGCCCGTTGAAGGCTCTTGGAGCAGGTGTGACTTGTGTGATCAGCGAACCGGTGCTTGTACTCTCGAAGAAGAACAAGCGCCCGGTGAAGCCAGACGCGGATGATGCGCAGAGCAACGGTGCGCTCAAGCTCAAAAAGTCCAAGTTGCTGATGATGTCACCCAACGGATCCGCTCAGGGCGCGAACAGTCCCTGTGGGAGCACGTATAATACCCCTACGAGTCGAGGACGCGGCGGCTCTGCGCCACCAGAATTCGATGGCCTCGCTGAGACGATGCCAGAGGATGACCAATGGGGGTCCGAGATCGTTCGCTTTCGAAGCCCCACGCCGAGTCTGTGTCTTTGGGCGAATGCGGCGTTCAACTTTATGCACAAACTGCAGTGGCAAGATCGCGCGGAGCCTTCGCCGAATGATGGCCTCGGAGACGGGGCCATGTTCCGGTGCCCCGCATGCCACGCCACATACGGCGCCAAGCCAATCCACCGCATCGAATGCGACCTCGCGCTGCTGCTGGATCAAACAGGTACGTCTCGAAATGCGCGCATTCCGGATCTGTTTTGGTTTGTACTCACTGTATTATACACTTGTCTCTCCAATAGAATCTCTGGATGACACGCATGAGAACGAAAATACCGAGAAGCTCAACAAACTCTCACCTCAAGCAAGTCATCAAGACGACTTCAACCGAGAGTACTTTGCCTCGCAGAAGCCACCGACGAGACCGTCCATCGGCCAAGAACCATCATTTGGCAAAGCGAAAAGCGCAAGTGGACCTCCGCTTTCCATTTTCAACAATAACAACGTTTCGGTTGATCTGCTCGCAAAAAATCTCAATCTTAGTTCATGGGAAGGGTATTCCAGTTTGTCCAAGATCATGTTCAGGTATGTTTATAATACTCAACACTTTGCCCCGTGTGATTGGCGACAGTGAACACTGACATACTGTATGCTAGTCTGGAGGCTGACATAAAGCACACCAAGGAGACCGACCCATTTATTAAAGTGGGCGACCGAGAGAATAAGACAAGCGACGTGTCGATGAATTCGTCGCTTGCCAGTGGTGGAAGCCTCTGGTCTTTCGCTACTGCTGCTCCACCTCCTCCAGGCCAATTTTCTTTGAACTTGTCGTCACTTCTCTCCAGTGTGAAAGGGTTATCACCGGACACGGCTGCCTTCTTGCAAGAACAAGATGCTGAGCTGACGGGCGATGCAAGCCTATTGCGGTCACTCAGCAAAGTCAGCTTGACCGATTTTCTTGGTGGTGATGGAGCGTCGTCCTCCAGCCACTTCAGTACCAATGTTGATGGAGATGCGATTCCATCTGCTGGTGCAATGACGTCGCTGTCGACGGTGATGATGGATGAATCCAAGAGCCATATCACCGAGAATTCGGTCGTCACGATCGCCAGTGTCGACTTCCGCCATTGTGGCCACCCAGCGTTTGACGCTTCGTACGCGCTCATGGGTTTCTATTTCCTTTCGGAATCAAAGGTGCGGATACTTGTGATGAACTTGATCATAGACTTCCTCTTGGCTCACCTTTTTCTTTTTTTTTTCTTTTGGAAATTTGCAGTCCCAAGCCGAGCTTCGCTTTTTGCCCAATTTCTATCCGCTCCCAGCTCAGATGCTTCAAGATCTCGACAAGCATCTTGTGGAATGGAAACAGCAACCGAATGTCTTGCTCCACATGCGAAGCGATTCCAGTGCGGCGTCCTTGGCCAAGTTGAAGACGCAAGTGATTCAGGCTTTGCGTTCACATGTTTGAGGAGGTTATTTAACAGCCCGTGAAATGTATCATATAACATATCAACCCGTTCATCTATCCCAAAATTACCATTTTAGCCCCATGTTCACCCAACTTGTTCACCAAACAACCACAACAAAAAACAAAACCAAACCAAAATCAAATCAACCATGGGCAAAGGCGATGGCTTCTTGACCGCGAAAGCGATTGGCAACCGCATCAAGGTATGTACAGTAGACTGCAGTGTATGTACATACCCACCATGCTTACTCTCTTTGTTTCCATTGTAATAGGCCAAAGGGCTTCAAAAACTGCGGTGGTTTTGCCAAGTTTGCGAAAAGCAATGCCGCGACGAGAACGGGTTCAAGTGCCACACGACTTCGGAGAGCCACCAGCGACAAATGCTGATCGTCGCGAACAACCCAGACAAGTTCTTGAGCGAGTACAGCAACGAGTTTGAGACCACGTTCTTGGAGAGTTTGCGCCGTCGCCACGGCACGAAACGCATGGCGATCAACGTCGTGTACAACGAATACATTGCCGACAAGCTCCATATCCATATGAACGCGACCCAGTGGACGACGCTGGGCAATTTTGTCCAGTACCTTGGCCGCACGGGCAAATGCGTGGTAGACGAGACGGAAAAAGGCTGGTTTGTCCAATACATCGACCGCGACCCACGTACACTTGCGCGACAAGAAGAAATGGACAAGAAAAAGAAAGCCGAACTGGACCATGAAGAGCGGAACCGATTGTTCATTGACCGCCAGTTGAAGATCGCTCAGGAAGCCAGGAATACTGGAGACAACGATGACGGTGAAAGCGATCGGCCGACCAAGATGATGCGTCGTGGCGATGGCGAGGAGATCAAGATAAGCATGTCGCTTGCCACGACGACAAAAGAGAAAACAAAAGATCCACAACAGAAACAGCAACAGCAGCCACTGGCCATGCGCAATGTGTTTGTTCAAGAGCAAGACGAGCGAGACACAGGTGCGAGCATCCGCTCGTCGTCTACACGCGCCATCGACGCGCTCACACAGGAATTCCAGCAGCGCTCCAGTCGAGACCAACAACAACAACAGCAACAGCAACAGCAACACACCCACAAGCGTCGCCGCCAAGACGAACAACAAGAAGAAGAGAAACAAGAAAACTGGGTCACGACCGGTATCATCGTCAAAGTGATGAACAAGAAAGTGGGTCAGGGCAAGTATTACAAATCAAAAGGCGAGATCGTGCGTGTCCAAGACCCCTTCACCGCGACGGTCGAGATGATCGACTCGGGCGATGTGTTGCAGCTGGACCAAGACGATTTGGAGACGGTCATTCCGAAAGTCGGAAAGCGTGTGAAAATTGTGAATGGGCCCGGACGCGGCCACGTGGCCAAGTTGTTGGAGATTTCGGTGGACGATTTCTGCGCCAGCGTGCGCATTGAAACGGGCAGTCGGAGGTGCGTATGTGTGGATGTATGCATCCATTGTTTTGTCAATTGGGTACATGCTGATGTTGTATGTCTCTGTGTATCTATCTTATCAGGGGCGACGTGCTGGACCGTGTTGAGTATGAAGCCATTTGTCGACTGGCCGACGACCGTTCGAGTGACAAACGATGAGCACAGCAACAGTCTGTTAATACGACGTTTTCGATAGTATATTATTCCGTGCTGCATCTGAGGAGGAGAAGTTGTGCACAGTACTACTATGGCGTTCGGCGACTGGTCATTTCGTCTTCCGTCGACAGACAACACAAAAAATATGTCAAGACACATGGATGGGACATGGATAAATACAACTCAACCACGCACCATCATCATCCTGTCCGTTTGCTGTTTTGCGGTCGTGCTGCTGCTGTTTGGAGGACGACGCCGCATCCTCCATCTCTTCGTCGTCCTGGTCCGCGGCTAGCTGCTTCGCTTGCTCTTCTTCTTCTTCGTCTTGCTCTTCCATCGCGACGTCTTCGTCCAGCGTAGTTTTCAAATTCTGGATCGTCGCCAGCAGCAGCGAAAACTGCTTGTTGCGCAAATCCAGTTTGCTCGCCACAGAAGATTGCGCTGCATGGGCGTCACTCAGTCGCTTTTCTTCCACCGTGAGTTCACTGACCCAGTAACACAGAGAGAGAGACAAATCAGCCGCTTCTTCCTTCAGCAACCGATGCTGTAAATACTAATACGGCAGTACGTACGCCGCCAGTTCTTTCCGCGACGGCAGCTCGTTAATCACGCGCGAGATGGACTCGTACTCTTCTTTGTACGCGCGGATGGTCTTCTCCACTTGCACTTTGGCGTGGAGCTCTTCGATTTCTTTAGAGACCTTGGTGATCGATGTGTCTGCCGGTAGTCGTGGCAAAATATGAAAATAAGAAAACGCCATCATGTGAGCTGCTGAGCCACGAAACAAGATACCAGAGTCTTTGGCGAGTGCCCACGTACGCACCAATGTCCGCATTCAGCGTCTCGTACGCTTCAAGCTCTCTCTCGGATGTGTAGCTCAGGATGTCCACTTTGTTGGCTTCAAACTCGAGCTGCTCCATCTCCCACAGCAGCGCGTCCACTTCATGTTTGCTACAGTGGTAATAACAGCGTCAGTTGCGACACTTGCGCATACACTGTACTACATAATAGTAGCACGTATTTACCATCCATCGCCGTCGATGCCGTCCTCCGCCATCGCGTCAAACAACCCAAGCACGCTCTCGGCGCATTTCTTGAGGCCCGTCTTGCCCAACGTGCTCGTGTGGGTCAGCAGCCGACGCCGAATAACCAAATCTGCAGAATGGCAAAGTGGAAGATTAAGAAAGTGATTGCATACACACACGTGTGTGTCGTAGTAGTACGGCCTGCTGTGGCCGTCACATTGCCTCATCATGCAGTACCTTCGTCCGCCATCGTTGCACTGTTGTCCTGTGGCAGATTGGCACGTCATTAAGTACGACTGCGAACACATACTAAGTACGCATACCAGTCTTCCGTCCAGTATCCGGATGATGGGGACACGAAAGGTCGCAATGACCAATTACTGTAGGTACCAGTAACAACAACCGCTGGTGGCAACTGACGGAGATGCGGAAGTGAACGCATCTCGACAATCAAGAACAGCAAGGCGGGGCGATGTGGTTTGGCATTGCACCTGCGCCAGTGCTGAGTCCACGCACCAACACAAAGACATGGCATCCGCCGCACTGCACGTGTACAAAGCACGGCGGCCGCGCCGGCGCGAGTGAGGCGGTCAAGCTTTCGCCACGGAAGAATCCCGGCCACACTGGTGGTGCTCCACAAAATACCAGTATCATTGCCAGTCCCCGAACTGGAAAGCAGCTAAATACATCGAGTCCTGCATCGCCTCGTCATCGATCTCCCCGAAAAGACCCAACCACAGTGAGTCAGGCATCGAAGACTCAACTGGGACCACCCTCACCACCCAAGGCTTCCTTCCGTCACAACAGCAAAAACAGATCTGGCGGTTCTGGCTTCGACAACGACAACAACGATGGAGCGACCACAGTCAATGGCCGTGCCAGCATCTTACCGGGACTGCCCGGATCCGATCGTCCATACGTGCGCCGCCCATCTCGGCGGATGTCAAAGAGCCTGATCTCCCCTGGCGACGACTGGAGCCAGTCCAGCAAGTGCGACCATCAACCAGAGCATGATGATCTGACCGCGCACAAACATTCGCGGGAGAGCGAGAACAATAACACAAGAACGGACGACTGGCCCACCGCGCCACCGACGCGACCACGAACAAGGGCTGCAGGTACCTCAGCGCGTCTCTCGTTTGTGTGCTGATAGGTTGATGGCCCTAACAAAAACGCTTTGTGGCAGTAGATACGACAGACCTCTTCAGCAGGTAGAATCGATTCCATTTTCCCTCATTAGTGCAGTTTCTCGCCTCTGATTCGGATCTTATTGTCTTACTCTTGTTCTCCCTCTCTGTCTTTCTTCTGTGTCTTACGGACAGAGCACCGTCTCCTTCATCCAGTGGTTTTGCAGCTGTGATACCAGCGCCTTCGCAGTCGCGTCGTGGCTCACGGTCCCGCTCGCGAGCTGGTGGGGAGCGCCATGCAGCAGCAGTGACAGCGACAACGGCGCCAGCTGATGGCACATGGAAACAGGAGACGATTTTGCAAAGCGAAGGCTGCGTGCGCTTGACACCTCCAATGTCCGAGCGCGCACAGCCCAACAACTTGGTCGGGCATACGTCCAGCGTCAGTACCGTGCTGGTCGACAATGATCAATACATCGTGTCGGCTTCAATCGATGGCTCCGTCAAGATCTGGTCTCGAATCACCTTGGATTGTGTGGACACGCTGTACGGCCACGAAGACACTGTGTCTTGCGTCGACCTGTCGCAGCGCTGGCTCGTATCCGGGTCGCATGACACCACTTTGCGTGTATACGACAGCGCCAACCGCTTTCGTTTCTTGCACTCGCTCGTGGGCCACCACGGCCACGTGACCCGCGTGGCTCTGCTGACGGAATACGCAGCGGTCCACCAATTGGTGCTCAGTTGTTCTGACGACGCAAGTCTTCGACTGTGGGACGTTGAATCCAGTCAGTGTATTTCTCTGTTCAAGTCGCATACGTCACGCATCACCTGTCTGCTCGTATTGCGCCACCACCACCAAGCGTTCTGCTCAGGATCGGCCGACGCCAGTATTTGCTTTTGGAGTCTCACCGATATTGTCAACCACAGTAAATCTTCCACGACTTGCGACCAAGTCGCCACTTGCACGTCGTTCAAGTCACTCCGTGTCCATAAAGCCACCGTGCAGTGTCTTCTCCCTGGCACGACAAGGATAGCGGGCGAGGCAACCACTGGCGGCGGCGGCGGCGGCAGAGCAGCAGTCGACGAGGTCGTGTTCAGCTGTTCCAATGACGGGACGATCCAGTGGTTTGATGCGCACACCTGGCACCACTTGGGCTGCATCGACTCGGTGCAATCGCCTGTCTACTCGATGGCAATCCACCCAGCCGCCAACTACTTGGTGTGTTCCACTGGCGACGGGCGATTGCTCATGTACTCGGACTGGTCGACGAGAGCATCGATCGTGCAAAAACGCGAGCTCAAGGTCTCGCCCAAATGGATCTCGTCCTTGCAGCTTTTGCGTGGCCACCTGTTGGCGTGCGCCTCTGAAGACGACTTGTACGTCGTCAACCTTGATCGTCCTCGCATCGACCGTGTCATTTCGACCGCGCATGGCTTTCTCACTTGCGTGCGGTGGCTCAAACCAGAGAAACTGGTCACCAGCGGAGAAGACAACGTCATCAATGTGTGGTCCATCTTGTAAACTAAACAAACTCAGAGCGCTCTCTTTCTCTCTCTCTTCAGTTCAGCTCGGTTCCGATGTCGATGTCTCGTTGTCATCTTCGTCTGTTTGTGAGAACCGTGAGATACGAGCGAGGTTCTGTCGATGGAGTTCCGATTTTTGCTCATGGCGCGTGAGTGCGACTACCGATGGAAACTTTCGGCGGCACAACAAACAGTAGTGACCACCTGTGCTTGGTGGCATTGCAGAAGACTGGGCAAGCGGCGCAGTGGTCGCCGAGGTTGGTGACATCCGCTGTGGGGTATCCCCCACCGTACCAGTACGTGCGCGCTTCCACGAAGACCACTCATTTGCGCGGGTTTCAAGTCCTTCGTCAGTCAGCGTTTTGTCTCGTTGATCCTGTTGCTCCTTCGTCTGGTCCATTTTGCGACTGGAAGGAGGGGGCGCTTGTTGCTCGTAATCTCGATCAAACCCTTTTGCATGGAACTCGCGTCTCGCGATCTCTTCTTCTTCGCGCTGAAATTGGTCCCAAACTTCTTCAGGCGTGCGCCATCTGCGGACTGGTGGTGACGGGGATGAACCTGAAGATGGTGGCGGCGGTGGAGGAGGAGGACGCTTCTTGGTCTTGGTCTTTGTCTTCTTTGGATAATGTGGCGGCGGCGGTCTCGCCGGTGGAGGAGGACGTGGTGGTCGCTGTGTCTTGCGCTCGAGTTCTAAATGGTACGCGCGTCGCGTGTTCTCGTCCGCGAGACATTCGTACGCCTCGCTCAAGCGCTTGAAGGCATCCTCCGCGGCTGAAAAGTGCGCGCATCACAGCATCGCAAGACATGAGCAGACCACACGCAGACACATAACCAAGGGACCACTGGGATGACCCCCTTACCTGCTGCTTTGTTTTTGTCTGGGTGGACTTTAATCGCGAGTTCTTTGTAGCGCCGACGGATCACCAGTGTCACGGCGGTTGTTGTTTGTTGCACAAGAATGGCGCCCCTGTCAATCTGCAACACCTCATAGTGGGTGCTATCAACACAATAATACCAACAATGCATGTGTGAGCCACACGCCATCTGTCTATCCTGTGTTTGGCTCTACAGCAGTGTAATGTTGCATTTTATGACGCACCTGGCGCTCAAAATGCGCGCGATTTCCTCCATTTCCGCCACTTTTGCGTGGTGGCGCGGAATGATGAAAATGAAAAATGCGGTTTACCCAAATATCGAAACGCAGTACATATGGCGTCAAATGCATCGTAAATCATTGCATTTGTCATTAACTGCTGGTCATGGCCACAACTGCTTCTTCTTTCTGTTCTTCGTCGTCGTCCATCACGACATCCGCCACGGCAGGCTGGATGGACCCGCTTTCGCTTTCACTTTGGTGTGCTTGCTGCTCTTGCTGCTGCTGTTGCTGTTGCTGCCGACTCTCCGATTCTGCAGGGTGGTCACTCGCGATGGACTGGGTGCGCTGGCGTTTGTGTAATTTGGATGCAAGTGCCTGCACGCGACGTACCAAGCTGAGATCGTGTTGTAGAACTTCTTTATCATAATGCTATCGTAAAATGGAAAACATACATTATCAGAAAATTGGCACGATATACATACCAAACGTGCAAGAGGCCTACCTCATCTTGCAACTCTGCCAGCAATTTCTTGTATTCCTCCAGATCGGCACCCGTGTGGTCGACACCCGTCGTCGTCGTTGCCCCATGATCATCAACCGTTGTCGTCGTTTGTTCTTCGGGTGGGTAGTTCTCCAACAGCGACTCGACTTGCTCAAACAAGTGCTGGTGCTCGAGCGCGAGGTATTCATTGTGGTGTCTCTTCTTCCGTTCGTGCTCAATCGCTTCTTCCAGTTTCTCCACTTTGCTGCGGTGGACAAACCCATGGCCCCACGGATACACGATAATGCAAAAGTGGTCGTCACGGCGGTACCCCCGCAGATACCCTGCACCGACGGGCGTCGCGACCAGATCGTCTAGCCGCATGCCGCCCACGACGTGGTCTTTGCGCAATACAAACCCCTCCACCGGGTCTTTCGTCCACTCGCGCAGAAACGAGGCGACTTGGTCTTTGAGTCGCAGTGCGAGAAGCGCTTTCTTTGTGGAAGAGACGGCCCCATCGCATTTTGCGATCGCATCCAAAAGGCCTGAGAGAGTGTCCGTGAGTCGTTGTCTATACTTTGGCGACCGCATCAGTTGCAGCGCTTGCTGTGCGAGATTCACCAGCGTGTCCACTTTTCTCGATGGCACGACAGCCATGGCTTGCAGCAAATGAAGCCATCGGAAGTCCTGCTCTTCGTAGCTATGGCATGGCGGCGAGACGAGCTTGAGCAGCAAACTGGAGCCGGCCGGGATACTGAACGTGATCGCATTGCGGTTGTCGATTTTGTTCAGTTGAGATTCGCGAGGGTGGAAGAGAGCGATGGGCATCGCTGGGTTGTTCATGTTCACCGCTGCTGGTGCAGGCGCTGGCGCTGGCGCGAGTAACGGCGGCGTCGCAGCCGAGATTGGTGCTGTCATTTTTGGTTTTGTTGTTGGGGTCTGGAATTGAGTTGACGAGGAAATATACCAATAACCCAATTCACAGGTTGTTTGGGAATTGGGTAATTGGGTGAAAGTTTGATCTCTCGTGCACGTCACTCAATTTTCTCATCGCCAACAAAGATGGCCATGCGCCGGATGGTGCCGATGCCGGGAGCGCCATTGGTGCGGCTGTGTGGAAGCGCACTTGGCCTCCAAGCCCCCGGCGACAGCCGTGTTGTAATATCAAGCTTGAGCGTGGCATCGTTCTCAAGCAAACGCCGCACGCGGTACAACGATGACTCTGACCCGAAGCGCAACGACAAGGTGTTCGCCGGGTTGCGCGCGAAGCAGCAGGAACAAATGAAGCGACTACGACAGGCACTCGCGCGCGAAGATAGAGACAACAAGATGAAGGAGCAGCAGCAGTCCGGCGCGGTGGATGGCGCCCTGGCGGTGGCAGCCAGGACGACTTCAAATCAGACTTCCTCCATCCACCAATCGTGGGACTTCAGTCACGACGGTGGTGACAATGTCATTGACGCCGGCAAGAGACGCAAGCAAATGCGCGACTTGGAGCGCATGATGGCGCGCAAGACGGCGCGGCAGGAAAGAGTCAAGCATTTGCCTCTCTTCCGCACGGGGTCGGCTCTGTGGCGCATCCATGGTGGAGAGCACTCGCAGCTCCACTATGACCATTTGCCCAGCCTTTCGTTTGGAGGACCGGTGGAAGTGATCCACTCGGAGATTGAAGAGCTACCATTTGCAGCGTACTTATCTCAACAACACGTCATCGGCGTCGACACAGAGTCCATGCCTCGCTTTGACTTCAAGAAGGTCGTGAACCCAGTTTGCCTCATCCAAATTGCGACGTTGGACCGGTCGTTTCTGTACCGGATACCGCGAGGCGGTGCGTTGCCCTCTCAGCTTCGCGCGATGCTGGAAAACCCAGACGTCGTCAAGATCGGCCACTCGCTGGACGACGATTTCCGACTGCTGGAAAAGTCCCAGCTAGTCAGTGGCGTCCACACGACACTGGACACTCTGCCCATCGCGACCAAATTGGGATGCCTCCGCCCTGGTCTCAAGACGCTGTGTCAAATGTTTCTCAAAGGAATCATCTCCAAGGAAATGCAAGTCTCCAACTGGGAAGCACCCACACTGAGCGATGACCAGATCCGGTACGCCGCGACAGACGCCTGGGCGCCGCTGCGAGGTACGTTTTGCATCGACTGGCTCCTTCAGGAACATGCTGAACGAGTGAGTTCACTCTTTTTTCTTTTGTATTTGAATGAAAATAGTGATGCTGGAGATGATTCAACTGGATGATGCCAAGCCGCTCATGCTGGTCAAGAACTACAACGCTGGCGGACGAAAAACCGTCAACAACGATGCCAAAACTGTGCTGTCCACCTTGGAGGAGTGTGTGCTTGAGCACCGCTCTCGCTCTTCTTCAAGCGGGAAACCGGTCCTGTCCGTCGTCTCGGATAGAGTTATTTAGACATCTGTGTCTACATTCCGTAAATTCAAAAACCATCATTCTCCAAACACCAGGTATATTCAGTGTCGTTAGTACACCACGCTGTCGACCACGCAGGCGAATGGGAACCACCCTTGTTGTCCGTCTTTTGCGATCGCATTGCCGAACGCCCAGACTTGCTCGTCCCGCCACTCGCAGTGAATCACGTGCACCGTGTCATTCTTTTCCAAAGCCAAAAGCAGCCCGTCTGGGCCACCGACGCCTTGGGCTGGTGTGTGCGGTTTCTTCACAGTGAATGGGATCTCGCCTGGAATCCACTCCACGTACGTGCATGGGAACCACCCGACTTCGGCAGTCACCATCGCCACTGCCTCGTGTTTCCCTCGCCACCAGCCAAACTCGTTCACGCCAGCGACGACAAGGACGCGGCCTTCCTTCAGAGACAGCTCATTTGCGTCGCTTGCCTCGTAATCGGCCAGTGCACGAACGCGTCCAATCTCGGTCCAGGTAAACGTCGAGGCAGACGGGCGGCGCGTCGTCGTCACGCTTGGCACAGACATACACGGTTTCCCGACAAGCGCTTCTTCTTCTTCTTCATCATTTTTGTGCACGGGCTCGTCGTCGTCGCTCGAATAGGTCGCGCCATCTTCCTCGTCACCGGCGATCGAATCGGCCTGCTCTGAGGATGACGATGGAGATGACGGGCTGGACGAAGCGCCAAGAACGATCGCGTGGCTTGGACGCGATGACGACGACGATGAAGACGATATGGAGCGACGCTCCGTACTACGAGCTGGTGGTCGAACTTCTATGAACCAAGAGAAGCCACGACACCGTTATGCGTGCTGCAATCAAACAACCGACATTAAATACACTGTGTACTGGAAAATCGCACCTTGGTTGCTCGTTGACTCTGGACCAGCAGTCTCTTTGATCGCCATTGACTCTGCAGACCGCAGCTTCTTCACCATGGTCGTCTCGCCCAATAGAAACGGATGTGTCAGCAACGCCGCAGCTGATGGACGCGTCTGTGGGTTTTTATCAAAGCAGTCGAGAAGAAACGACCGCGCACACTCCGACAAACCCGCCGGTAAAGGAGGAAGCGCATCTTTTGAGGCGATGTGGAACATGGCGGTCAACGGGTTCGAGTGGTTGTCCTGCTCAAGCCATGGTCGCACAGCATGCATGGGTAAACATTAACACCATCTCGACGAGGATGGGAACGTGTGGACGCTTTGACATACCCAGGGCGGCTTGCCTGTCGCGAGTTCGACCATCACACAGCCGATGCCCCACACGTCGGCCTTCCGCCAGCCGTCGTCACCTCGCTCGGCACGCACCAACTCAGGCGCCATCCAGTACGGCGACCCAAGACCTTCTCGCACCGATCTATACGACGTCATAAGAGATTCGGAGTCGTCAGTTAATTGCATTTGCAATTTGTCACTCCTCTGCTGGCGGTTGGTTACCTGGCTGTCTCATGGCCGTGCGTGAACTCGTCTTCCTCCTTTTCATCACCGCCGCTTGCGACGTGTGTGGCGACGCGTTTGGCTGTCCCAAAATCGGCAATCTTGACGGTGCCGTCGTCTGCTAACAGCAAATTGGCGCACTTGAGATCTCGATGCGCGATGCCCACGCGATGCAAATAGGCGACGCCGTCGGCCAGCTGCCGCACAAAGTGGCGGATCGCGCTTTCTTGAAATGGGCCGAGTTCTTTGAGAAGTCTGCCATGGATTCAATGTTTGGAGCTGGTCAGTATGGCCACTACAACTAAGTAGGTGATAGGATGAAGGCTTGGGGCACATGATTTCGTACTTGCTGAGCGAGCCTGCTGGGATATATTCCATAAAGATCCGATACACGGGGCCGTAGCGCTCTTCAGCACACACAAACACAAACGCACAGATCAGACCAGTGGGAATGGCGCAAGAAGGATTACAGAAGCATGGTGTTTTTATTGAGCTTGGAGACCCCACCACATCCGACAAACTGGACAATGTTCGGGTGCTGGATCGACAGCACGATCTCCACTTCTCTCTCGATCGTGCACAGCGGCACCACGCGCTGCATGCACAGCGACGACGTGTCGTTTCCCTGGTCGAATTCCTCTTGGATAAAAATTTGCTTGATGGCCAAAAACTCGGCGCTGGTATGCAAGTCCAAGTCAGTCCTAGCGAGTGTATGATGTGAACATCGCTACCCTCCCCTTTTCGACACCTTGGTATTCGCAGCGCCAGTATGACTTGACCGAAGCGCCCCGTACCGATCGCAGGGCCTTGCTGCCACACGAGTGTTCTACTTGTGCACAAGCGGCGAAGCAATGAGTTTCTTGGGGAACATGAATGAAATTGAAAACAGGAGGGCTGCCTACTCATTCGGAAGAAACGAGAGCTGCAGCTCCAGCTCGGATGCGACCAATGCGTCCGTCGTATTCTGCCCAACTGTAGGCGAGGTCATAGGTACTTGGCCATTGCTCGCCGCCCTTGCCGCCGTTCTGGATGCGGAAGCATGCATACTCCGTTGACCGTCGCCAGACAGGAAGGGTCACCCAAGGCTTTATCTGATAAATTATCATTCTGGTGGTGGTGGATCCACTCGTCCGCTCACCACTTCAAGCAGTGTACGGGTATCCACTGTCGTCCAGAGAACTGATTTAGGATACTGTAGTCGTGGCCACTGTCGTGGCCATTTCTTTCCTGTGACGAAATCCATTTTCTGTGACAAAGACCACTGTGTGTTGGCGCCGCCAGCAGGCGGCCACAGTGCAACAATACAAAGTGCGGGCGAGAATGTCATTGGCAATCGCAATGGCGCATTCACTTTTTGGAATTGACCGTGTGTGGGACGAAAACACTTGGCACTTGTCTCGTTTGTGCACAACCATCCGCTCAAACCAACACAAGAATCTTCCAAACGCATTTTCCTCCAATCCGATGGCTGGATTCATTTTATAGCCAATCATGTATTTTCCATGCATAGTGTCGTTTGCGCAAACTGGTTCTTGTTGGTTTTTTGGACGTCACGTCTGTGCTCGGTGAAAAGTTTTGCGAAAACGATCTTTGGCAGGCAAAAGGCGACCACCAACAGCTCGGCTCTGTTGTTGTTTGTGTGCGGCCGGCTTGCGTTGAGGTCATTCTCCATTTCGCTCGACTCCTGGCACCAGCAGCACCAGCACCCGCAGCACTTTCAGATCCACTCACCCACCTACTGATCAACTATGCGTCTTTTTGCCAACTCCATGCGTGCGGCGGCCAGTCCGTTGCTCGCGCAGAACCGCCGCAGCTTCGGCACCAAGGCGTCGCAGCTCCACTCGACCGTGTTCGCCAACCACCTCAAGACCGTCACCATGGCCGACCAGACCGAGACCGTGCTTCCAGGTGGTCGCGACCTCTTCCCATTGCTGCCAAAGGCGTTTGAAGGCGTGAAGCAGATCGGTGTCATCGGCTGGGGCTCGCAAGGCCCAGCGCAGGCGCAGAACTTGCGCGATTCGCTTGAAAACACCGGCGTCAACGTCAAGGTCGGTCTTCGTGAAAACTCGTCGTCGTTTGCCAAGGCCCGCGAGGCCGGTTTCTCCGAGGAGAAGAACACGCTCGGCGAGATGTTCAGCGTGATCAAGGAGTCCGACATGGTCTTGCTCTTGATCAGTGACGCGGCTTGCACGGAACTGTATCCTAAGGTGTTCCCATTGCTCAAGGACGGCGCGACCCTTGGTCTGTCGCACGGCTACTTGTTGGGCCACCTCAAGTCGGTCGGCGAGACTTTCCCAAAGAACGTGAACGTTGTCATGGTCGCGCCAAAGGGCATGGGCCCCAGTGTGCGTCGCCTGTATGTGCAGGGCAAGGAGGTCAACGGTGCCGGCATCAACGCCAGTGCCGCGATCCACCAGGACGTCAACGGCCGGGCCACCGAGCACGCGCTCGGCTGGAGTGTCGCGCTCGGCTCGCCGTACACGTTCCACACGACCCTGGAGGATGAGTACAAGTCGGACATTTTCGGCGAACGTGGTATCCTTTTGGGCGGTGTCCACGGCCTCATTGAGGCGCTTTTCCGCCGCTACGTGCAGCAAGGCATGTCCCATGAAGATGCCTTCAAACAGTCGGCTGAATGCATCACCGGCCCACTGAACACGACCATCTCGCACCACGGCATCAAGGCCGTGCGCGACCACTTCAAGGGCGAAGACCGCAAGATCTTTGACAAGGCCTACTCGGCGGCGTACACGCCGTGCCGTGATATCTTGGAAGAGTGCTACGACGATGTCGCCTGTGGCAACGAGATCCGCAGCGTGAACAACGCCGTGTCGCGCCACGGCCGCTTCCCGATCGGCAAGATCGACCAGACGCTCACGTGGAAAGTGGGTGAGAAAGTGCGTGCGGCCCGTGACGGCACGTACAGCATGAACCCGTTCACTTGTGGCACGTATGTGGCCATGATGATGGCGCAGATCGACTTGCTCATTGAGCGCGGTCACTGCTACTCCGAAGTCGCGAACGAGTCGGTGATCGAGTCCACGGACTCGCTGAACCCGTACATGCACGCGCGCGGCGTCGCCTACATGGTGGACAACTGCTCGTGGACGGCGCGTCTCGGCTCGCGAAAGTGGGCGCCTCGCTTCGACTACTTGCTGACCGAGCAGGCGTTCGTGTCGATCGACGACAACAGAATACCGCTTGAAGCCAAGCTCATCGGCGAGTTCAAGGACCACAAGATCCACGAAGTGCTGGCCGTGTGCGGCAGCCTGCGCCCAAGCGTGGACATCTCGGTCCAGTAAGCGACATGCAGCGAATACCCGATTGCACATTGCACCAAGATGGTGATCAAGATGATGAAGAAGGGTGAAGGAAGAGAAGAAGAGGCGGGGGTAGGGAGTGAGAGAAGAGAGGAAAGGAAGGAGAGGAGAGGAGAGGAGAGAAGGAAAAACGAAGTCGCTCGGTATCGTACGGTAGCTTCAGTCGTTTGTTAGTTTTCGTTATACTACATGAACATTCCAAATAAATTCTACACGCTTGTTTTTGCACATGTCGCGTTGACCGATACTTCATCACGGCAGGTCATGGTTCGTTGTCTTTCTCTCTCTCTCTCTGTGTCTCTCTGTGATGGATGCAAGCAAAGCAGGCAGGGTGACCTGACTCAAGACTGAGTTGATTTGTGGCTCTTATCGACATTTGCTTCGTGAGTGAGGTATTAGCAGACACAGGCATAGTGGTGGGCCTGATATTTATCTGTATTACTGTCGAACGAACATCTTTAGTTCTTGCGACTACTGGTGCGCTTCACGGTCGCCTTGGTCGCATCCGTGCCGCTCTCTGGCGAGGCCGCTCCAACCGCAGTTGGCTCGGTGGTCTCCAACTGGATTTGACCAGTCGCTTCCAGCAGCTCACGGCACTTGGCCACCCAGCTCATGAGTTCGTCGAGCGAAACTGTAACAAACAAAACAACAACAAAAACCCCATACAAACGTCAGCTTTTTCTATCCAGCAGCAGCCAACGTACACATCTGCCGTGCTCTCGTCGACGCCCACGTACCCTTTCCGTCGGAATCTTCATCGATCCGTGACACGAGCCACTCGACGTCTTCCTCCGTGTTGGTCTTGCGCAAGATCGTCATGACGGCGTGCTTGAGCTCCTCGGCAGTCATCACACCGTCGCTGTCGCGATCCAAAATGTTGAGCTTGTCGCCAACGTCGCGGTCGACTTTTTCCAGCTCTTGCTCCAAGTTGGAAAGCATCGTATCGAGCCGCTTCATCATGCGGCCAGCCGTTTTGTTTTCGCGGGTCTGCGCGCCAATGCGCCCAGCCGACAACAGTCCTTCGACGTCCATCTCCGACTTGTTTTGCTTCATTTGGTCCACGGCTTGGCGCTCTTTCTCGACGATCGACTTGAACGCCAGCGACTCGAGCGCGCTCAGTTCTTCCAAGCTCACAATGTTTTCAATCGTCTTGGTTGGCGATGGTGCAGTCGCCGCGTTCACCGCCACGGCAATAGCAGCGTCAGGTGTCAAGCCCAGCACCTCGGCCGCGGCAAACACAGGGTCATTTCCATGGGCACCGACTTGCTCGCCCGAGGCAGCTGCAGAAGCTGCTGCTGCGTCAGCGGCAACGGCCGCTTCTGCTTGAGCCGCCTGCGCCGCGGCTTCGGTGGCCGCCGCTTCTTCGTCGGCCTTTCTCTTGGCTTCGCTGCGGAATTTTTCTTCGTCGGCGATCATTTCGTTTTGGTACCTGATCGATTCCAACTTGAGCTCGCGCATCTCGGAGCTTTCCTTTCCGGACGACGTCGCCGACAGTGCGACTTCGGTCACCAACTCTTCATCCATGGACGACAGCGACGTGGCCAGCGCGGCCTCGGGGCTGTCGGTCGCGGTGATGTTGAGCGCACGCGACATGATCAGCAGCGACGTCGGCACGTTCTTGTTGATCGACAAATCCAGCCACTGGCGCATTTGCCGCATGTATCCGGCCTTGGTGAGCCCCGTGGCGCGCATGCCACGCTCCATACACGCTTGCTGGAGCTCCTCCTTGTCGAGCGAATCGAGTCCTTCCCAGATAATATCTTGGTCGTCTTTCTTCAATTGACGGATCCGGTTCCGCAACGTGAAGCGCAAGAAGTTGTCGTTGCCGTAGTGCTGCACGCCCATGTACCGGCACATCGCGACCAGCTGCGGCCGCGAGATATTGTCCAGCATGAGCTCATCGTTGAAAAGCGTCGCGACTTTGAGCGTCTCCTCGGCGGCGACGGGCTCGCCACGCTGCGCGCGCTCAATAAAGTTCATGACCTCGCTCGCGGTGGCCTTAGTCTCTTCGGTGATGCCTTCCGTGTCGCGCGTGTCCTGCATGACTTCCTTCACGGTTTCTTGGAGAAACTCGGCGAGCGACACGCGCAGCTGCAGCTGGCGCTTCATGTCTTCTTCACGCTGGAACGAATCCTTGTACGTGCTCGGCAACATGTTTGGGAAAATTTTGAGCGCGAACGGCAGCAGCAATTCCATGAACGGAACGATCAAGAAGAACGCAAACGGCACTAGGCGAAGCAAATCGGCCACGGTGCGCTGCAGCTGCTTGCGCTCGCGACGCGAAAGCGCATTTCCGCGCAACAAGCGGCGAACGATGCGCGTCGATGTGGTCACGTCTGCGTACAGCAGCTTGGTGCCGAGCCAATAGTGTTTGGCTTCGGCCTTGACCTTGTCCGACATGCGGCCCATCCACAGCTTGACTGCGGCGGGGTCTTTGAAGATGAGCTGGATGCCATGCGCGAGCGCTTTGATGCCGCTTACCGTGAGCTGCGGCACGCGTTTGATCAGCGACACGGCTTGCTCCGAGACCTTTGGGATTTGCTGGTTCAAGTTGTCCACGCGGATGTTGAGCTGGCGCTCGCCGCCTTTTTCCAGCGCCGACACGAGTTTTTCTTCTTGCGCGAGAAGCTTGCTGCGGCGGCGTCTCGCTGCTGCGATGCGCTTCTTCGCGAGCGCGGTCTCGACTGGTGTCGCTGGTGCGGCCGTGACCGGCTCATTCGAATTGCTTGACGACGGCGTCGTGGTGTACGAACGAGTAAACACGGCGAGCGCGTAGCTGTTGACCGCTGGTAGCGGTGTGTACAGCGTGTTACTGGTGAGTGGATTCCTCATAGCAGCGAGTCGCTGTTGCGTCTCACGTGCATCCTTGCGGCGTGTCGCATCGTCATTGCTCAGTGGAATGGACGTGAGTGCTCCTGTATGGTGGTGGCGGCGAAGCAGTGGGTGTGACGAGGACGAAAACCGCGCGTTGGCTTGAAGCAGTGCGCTGTGGCGTGTAGTGTGCGCTTGCTGTGGCTGGTGAAGCGCGCGCGTCGCCACAGACCGGATGCGCGTTCGCAGCATGGCAGCAATCTATGTCTGGTGGTGTGGTGGATGCACGAGCCGCAACAACTTGGATTGTGAGTTGAGACGTGAGGCGCTGCTGGCTGGCGTACTTTACCACCAAAACGGGTCGCCATGGGTGATCCAAATCTGAATCGACACACAGTGCATCTGTGTCTGTGGCGGACCCGTTTGGCTCAGGGACCCAGACAGTTGTGAAACCCGGATCGAAAAGAGTGATGGTCGTCTTGTTGGCCAAGCGCAAACAAGTCAGGTGGCACCATCACTCTGAACGTAACCCTCCGGTAAATGTTTTGTGGTCCACAAAACGTGTTGGGGTCACGCGCTCAGAGTGATTGTTGTGCAGTGGGTTGCCGCAAGCCATCACTCTGATGGCGTCAATACCGGTATCAAATCGGTATCCGTATTTGTGATTGGTTGCCTTTTTGCATCGTGTGCGTTTGTTTGACAAACATCGCCCGCGCGAAAATGGTGTTCGCGTCGACGTCCAACAAGAAGAAGAAGACGAAGAAGGGAGGGAAGCGAAAGCCCGTGAACCTACAGGCCAACTTCAACCGTAAGTGCGCTGCGAAAACCACCAATGGCAAGCGTGTGGATGACGGTGTGGATGCCTTCGCGGTGCATGCCCACATGTTCCCTTCGAATGCCCACACTGTCGATGAGCCACGCGCTGCAACTCAGCCGATCGGTAGTGACGCCGGTGATGTTGGTACTGCAGATGGGTTCGCGCTAGGAGATTTCCATCTGCACAGGTGAGTGGACTGTCAGGCAGGCAAATTGTGCACACTGGTCACTCTTGGACGATGGAACTAATACCAAAGATGTTTCGGATGTGGGGACAGCTTGTGCAGCGACGGCAAGCACAAACCGCAAGAAGTGATCGCCAAGGCAGCTGAAAATGGAGTTATCTACATGGCGCTGACCGACCACGACACCATGGCCGGGGTGCCGGAAGCCATGGAAGCGGCGCAAGAGCGGAACGTGTTGGTCGTGCCTGGAGTCGAGATCAGCGCCGAAGTGAAAGGAGGCGAGAACTTGCATATCCTGGGCTACTTTTATCCCGGATCGAACAATTTGGAGCTGGAGAAACAACTTGAGAAAATTCGATTTGGCCGCCACAAGCGAGGCAAAGGCATGCTCGAGAAGCTGGTGCGAATGGCGACGACACGGATAGACACGATTATCCTGTTGCTGATGATGCTGATCACCTGTACGCCTTTTATCCATGCAGGCGCAAATGGGCATTACTTTGCAATGGGAACGCGTGCTCGAAATCGCTGGAGAGGCTGCGCCAGGCAGGCCTCACGTCGCGCAAGCCCTCGTTGAAGGAGGTTTCGTGCCTCATTTCCGGGAAGCGTTCAACCGCTACCTTGGCAACAATGGGCCAGCCTATGTGGAGGTACTGGTGCGATCAATGTCTGAGTTGCAGCTGTAGATGGACTCACGAGCGTGCATCATCGGTTCGTAGGGCGAGCATTTTCCTCCCGAGGAGGCGATCAAGTTGATCGAAAGCGCTGGCGGGGTGTCCGTCCTTGCTCATCCATGGTGTTGCAAGGTAGTGCAATTTGACAGGCTGTTTGGCGATATGCCCCCAGAGTGCTCACAAACGTTATGGTTATGCTGCTCCAGGATCCAATGAATCTCATCCCTCATCTTGCGAAGCTTGGCATTCAAGTAAGAAAGCTGTTGATTCGCTTTCACAATGTTTGCCAACCGTAAGCTTACCCTCTGGTCTGTCCATAGGGCGTCGAAGTGTACCACGATACATCCAAGATCGACATGTACGGCGCACTGGCGACTGAATCGAATCTTCTTCGGGTACGTGTTTGGCATCGTGGCTCCTCAACGACTCTCCCGTTAACCATATCGTTCTCATACCATTAGCTGGGCGGATCTGACTTCCACGGCATTGATCCAAACACCGAGCATGCGCCAGGCAACATCCCCTTCCCAAAGAAACACTTGGACATTTTCCTTGAGCATGCCAAGCGAGTTTGGGAACGCCCTCTGGCTGAACGATTGCGTGAGATGGCTCAACAAGAACCCTCTGCTTCAACACCAGCTGAAAGCGTGCTGATCTGGAGCGAGCAGCTTGATTTTGCTCGTCAAATTATCGAAACGGAGCTCGGTCTGACCGCGCAAGTTGAGAATGCTGGTAGCCACTATTGCAGACTCACCATTGTTCGATAGTGATACAGTGCCGTAAGGGTCTGGCGCAGATGTATCAAAAAAATGAATTGTGTGCCATTTGCCATCGTCAATCACGCACCATTCCAAGTTGCTTCTTATTCCAGGTGGCGAGCAAATCGGTTTGGTGAGGAATCGTGGTGACGATGTTGACGTATGTTGAACTTACCGGTTTCGTACCGGTATTTTACAGTGTCATGTCATTGTCGCGGATGACAATTTCTCCCTCCAGGTTTCCACATCAAATCGCGGCAACAAGATGAGCAGCACCAACGCAGCGGACGAGGAAGTAAAGCGCAGCGGCGCAGAGGAGGAAGAGGAAGTCGAACTGGATCTTGACGATCTGCTGGATGGTGCGTGTCTCAAAAAGTGGAGATCGTGTTGTGTCCTGTCGTATATATGGCTTGCTGACAGTGGAAGTGATGGATTCATTGGCATGCAGACGCACTGGATGACTTTGCCGATGAGATCAACAACAGCGCCAAAGGTATGCAAGAACTGCCCTCGACACGAAACAGTATAGTAAAATGAGAGCTCACGCGAAATGGTGGGTGTACACAGCTGAGGCTGCAGCAGCAGCCACCAAGTTGGAGATGAGCAGCGCACTGGATGAGGCCGCGACCACGCTGGATGCGTCCAAAGAGAACGAGATGGAGACGCTCAAAGAGGTGCGTACGAGCGCGCATAGAAGTATATACACGAATAAAGAAGGAGAAGGAGGAGGCTGACACGCATGGCTGCTTGCATTTACAGAACATGAGCAAGTTCCTCGAAGACGCCCAAAACCCAGAGTTCCAGCAAGTCTTGGAGCAGGCGTTCCGCGAATTGAGCACGGACGGTACGTGGAATATGGGTGTCTTATAAGTCAACCCACACGTGGTTTTTGACGAATGCGTTGTTGCCATTGGCAGAGGATGGCGCGAATATCGAGCAGCTCTTGGGCTCGTTGACCGCGAAAGCAGCACAGGGCGAAGCGGCCGATGAAAACTTGGATGTGAACGTTGGTGTCGCCAAGACGCTGCAGGTATGAGTGGAGGTATGGCTGGGGGTGAGTGTGTGTGTGTGGGTCTAACCAACAAAACTTTTGTTCTGCAGAATATGGCCAAGGCTGCCGAAGACATGGAAGGGCTCGAGTCAGCGAAAATGGAGGAAATGGGCGAAGGAATGATGGAGGAAATGATGCGCAAGTTTGAAGATATGGGCGAGCAGGTATGGTCGTGTATGTTGCTGTGTACTCGTGGACTGTGTGGTGGTTGTTGTGGCTAATGTACGCGGTTTCTTTTCTTCGGCAAAGAGCGATTTCCAAGGGCTCGTGGACGGAATGATGCAGCAATTGCTGTCGAGAGACGTCATGTACGACCCGATGAAGCAGATCTGCGAACGGGTACGTGGTCAAAACAGGAATGGCAAAAGCAGCCACGATGGCAGAGGTGGTGTGTCTGAGGGTGTTGTATTGCTATACATCTGCAGTATCCGGCGTGGTTGGCAGAGAAGGAGTCGTTGCTGTCCAAAGAAGACTACGAGCGGTACTGTCCAAATTAATTGGCCATCCACACACAAAAGACGATCCGCTGGAGTGAGCTGACTGATTGGTTGTTTTGTTGTCTCGTAGATACGGCAAGCAGTACCAGTATTTCCAGCAGATAATCGCTGTGTACGAGTCCGAGCCGGACAACTTTGTGCGTCTGTCGGAACTGATGCAGGAAATGCAAGAGACGGGCCAGCCGCCATCTGAGATCGTCAAAGAACTCGCGCCGGGGCTGGAGTTCGATGGCGAGGGCATGCCAAAGATGCCGAACATGGTACGAGTTAAAGCGTGGACTGGACGTGGTTCTGCTCGACTGATTCAATTTTTGTGCTTTCCTTATTTGCCAGGGTGCGGGTATGTTCCCAGGCATGGCTGGTATGCCAGGCTTCCCACGTGAGTAGCAGTAACGCGCTGTTGAAAACACCTCGACTGTGGTGGATCCGCGTGGACTAAACATTTGATTTTCGTTTCGTTGTGGATGCAGAGGGCGACGGCGCACCAGGGTCCGAGCAGTGTGCAGTCATGTAAAGCAAAAAGCATAACCAAATATAGTAGGTTCCAACTAGTCACTGTTGAGAGGTGTCACTATGAGATCATCGTTGACTTCTTCATCTTGGACGAATCTTCATATTTTTTGCGATTGAAAAAGATTGGAAAGATGGTGACGGTGGCCCACACGACGCGCTCTTCCAGCGCTGACTGGCGCTTTGAGAGCCGCCTTCCGTGGCCAGGGGTGCGTGGGCAACGGATATGGAACCACGCCACAGCAGCAGCCGGCGACAGCAGTGGTAGCGGCAGCCGCTGCGGTGGCGGTTTGGTGGACACCGCCGATCCGCTGGCAGCTACGAACGACCACGGGACTTCGCCGCACCCCGTGATCGCGGAGCCACGATCCAACTTCCGATACGAAGTCGAGATGTGTGAAACCACCGCTGGCCACGTTGCGCTTGTGTTGCTGCGCCGCCAAGACAAGACTTCGTCCGTGTCCTCTTCCTCGTCGTCCTCACCCTCGCCAACAGACAGCGCCGCACAACTCGCGATTCCTCGTGTGCTGTATGTCGTGGACGCTGTTCCTCCAAAAACCGCTGGAGGAGCCGCTGCGCGGAAACGCCCGTCCGCCACGTCGTCCGCCATGAGCCTCAAACTGAACGCCACGAGTGGGCCCAAGTGGGCCATGCTGTCCACCCGCGCGCACAGCTTTAGTGAATCCACGGCCCCTTCTTCCGCAACCGCATCGACCAGTGGGTACTCGGATGACGCGTCGCTTTTGTTCAACTCGGTCCACAGCCAACAGCAAGAAGCCGACGAGCTCGAGCTCATCGACGAACTGTTCACGACCAGTAAGGCGACGAAAGATGCCTGTCTTCTAGTCAAGCCGCCCATGCTGTGCGCTCGCTTTGACTGCCGGCTGATCGCGGTGAGCTTCACACAAGGCGCCGCTGCCGCCACGTCTTCCAGCCACCGCCACGCATCGACTGGTTCGGCGTCCACACTGCGCTGTGTCGTCGCGCGAGAGGACGGCATGTGTTACATTTGGGAATGGGGCGCTGATCTCCACCAGTGGAGTTTCCTGAATCGTTTTTGCTTTTTGGAGAATCCAAATCTCAAATGGACGCGGCCAGTGCGTCTCTTTGCGACGACGCCTTGCTCCGTGTGGAGCCACAACAACAACAGCAACACCAACAACAGCAACATCAACAGCGGTAACAGCAATACTATCAGTGGCACCACCACCAGCAACAGCAGCGACGACATTGAGACCACGGAACTCGCGTGGTGGTCGGCCGAGACCAAGAGCGAACCCAAGTTGTTCGTCCGCAAGATCCAGTTTGGCATTGAAAAGAGCACGTTCCGCACGGAAATCGTCATTGGCAGTGCATTTGAAGTCGCCTGTGGACCGACGGACGTCACGGCGCTGCTGAGTTCATCCTGTGGGCTGTGGATCGTTTCCCGGTCCGACGGCGTATGGTTGCGCAGTGTGAGCTCTCTACGAACGCTGCGACTTGACTGGCCAGCGATCCTCCAATGTGATGACAACAACGACAAGGACAAGATGACCACGACCACAGACGAGCAGGATGTGCTGACCTGCACGCACACCGTCACAGGCGAGCTGCTCGTGCTGCATCGCCCGTCGTCGCGAGTGTTTGTCGTCACGGTCCACAACCAACCAGCAGCTACGTCTGCCTCTTGCAGTGGTGATCTTCAACTACGTAGCAAGAAGCTGTTGACACTGACGCACTTGGCAGCATCCAACAGCCACGATAACGATGTCAGTGAATCCATCACGACTGCACTAGCGGCCGAGCAAATCGCTGTCCACCGTCAGTTGCTGTTGGCGCTTCTTGACCAACGCGTTGTCGTCTACAGTTTAGTGTCAGGCGATCCGCTTGTGTCTCTCGCGTTCCCCACCGCCCACTTGGCGATGGAGACGCCACTGAGTCTGTGGACATCCAGTGGCGGACGTCGTGGAGCGAGCTCCGTGGGTGTGTTTGGTGCGAGTGGCTATTGGCGGCTGCAGGCGCCCAGCGCCCATGCATTAGCTGATGCGCTGCAACGGCCACTGTCTTCCTCTTCCACGGCCCATGCTTTGAAAGCAGTGGCGCCGTACGATGTGACGCTTGAGTTTGACGCCGCGCGCTTTGCGCTGGATTTGCTGCAGTCAGCGCGTGGGCTCGTGGGCCCCACGAAAGCAAGCGCATGGGAAGCCGCCATCCGCCGCTTATCAAGCCCAGCGCTGCTTCTCGCGACGCTGTGTTCGTCATCGGCGAGCACACCACCCTCAGCAAAGCTCTTGCAAGACATGGGCGAACTCGTCGCGGCGATCTACCGCGTGACCCACGAGATTTTGGTGACGGGCCGCTTTGGCGCGGCGGTTGACAAACGCGACGACGCCGTTTTGCTCCACGGGCTTCCGTTTGTCACGAATGCAAACATCGAGTCGCTCCACCATCTCGCCAACTGGGTGTTGCTCGCCAAGCGCAAGCTCGCGCGGCTTCAAGGCGCGGTGGTCCACAAAGGCACTCGCCACTTGCGTGCTCGGACGGTGAGCGCCGTCACAACTTTCACAGAGGATGGCGATGGCGACGATGGCGATGCAAATGACGGCTCAAGATCCAGCGATGTCGCCACAGTGATGCCCACACTGACTCCTCTGCAAGTCGATCCAGGCTACGAGGACGAGGACGAAGTGGATGACGACGTCGCGTCGTCTCGCTTGAGCCGCAAGCTTCGCCCCATGACGAGTCTCCAGTTCGCTGCCGGAAGTTGCTCGGTGCGCCACGGCAAACAGTGGCTGGAGCAGCTGGAGCAACTCTTACTCTCGCCGCCACGGACGCCATCGTCGCTCAAAGGTACGAAGCCGCCTCCGCATGCACTTCTCTTCCACCAAGAGCGGTGCCTTGCAGATTTCCAAGTCGCTCTTTCGTCATTCTCCAAGCATATGTATTTCGAGTCGATCGCGCGGCTGCACTTGCTCCATGACCCGAAGGCGCTTGTCGCGTTTGTTGGCCGCGTCGCTCAGTTCGCGCCACGGTTGTTTTCGCTTTCTGGCGCTCAACGAATCGTTCGCACCCACGCCGAGCGAGCGCTGATGCTCCTGCCACCAGCTCACAGTCTCGTGGAGCGAGTTCGCCACGAGCAGCGCCAGCGCCAGCGAGCGCATCAAGAGTCCCAAGCCAGCCAAGTGAGTTCCATGGGGACACTTAGCAGCAGACGCAGCAAGCGCAACAAGACCGACGGCAGCCTAGAATGCAGTGCCCATGATACGCTGCTCGCCTACGTTGATTTGCTTTGCCTGTGTGGCTGCGATCTCGAGGCCTGTCGTGTGCTGCTGGATGCGGATCTGTACGACGACTGTATGACCCAGCTCACTCGCATCGCGCAGCAGCAGCAGTCGCAGCGTCAAGAACAACAAGATGATGATGATGAAGAAGAAGTCAACCGCATCGACCGAGAGCGAGTCGCGGGCTCGGTGTTCTTCCTGATGCTCGAGTACTGTGTCGCAAACCGCGATGCATCGGAACTGGACACGCTGCTGCAACGCAAGCCTCGCCACGTGGACGTGCTGCTCGTGCTGCAGGCGCTCAAGCAGTTTTTGCCACTCAAGATGGTGGTGGCTAGCAGCACGGAGGCGGCGGCGGGTTCCTCTTCGACTGTCAGTGTCGGTGCGTTGCGCAAAGTGCTCTTGAAGTTGCTGCTGGAACACAGAGCCGACCAAGCAGCCCCGATGACGACCGGAGACACAAATCAAAGGTAGGACGGCGGTAGGCGGATGACACATGGATAATACACGTAGGGATTGGATTGTTTACGACTGTTTTGGGGGAGTTTTTAAAAAATTCAATGGGAAACAGGATAGTTGATCCACACACGATTGATACAGGTATCGACTTGTCGTGTCGATGAGAACCCAAGCCAGAGCCTGGGTGATGGGTGGGTCATCAGCTCGACGGGATTCGCCTACGAGGTGGCGGACTGCCACAGCGCCAAGGCCACGGAGCGTTGGATCCACTTGCTCTGTGGGAACTGCGTTTCTTCCACGGCGACCGAGACGGAAAACACGAGACGATCGCGTCGCGCACTTGTGTACACTGGCAGACGGCGCAAAGGAGACGAGAGCTTCTCGATTTCTGCGACTGGCACCCACCGTAAGTAGACCACGTCGAGGTTGTTGCGGATCGATGTCGAGGCGGCAAAGCCATCGGGTGACCACGACGCGCCTTCGATCTGGAAGCCACACGCAGCAAAGCAGCCCACGTGGTCTGGGGGGGCCGTCCCGCGACGAACATCAGCCACGAGATGCAGTTGATCCAGCGAACACTGCAGAGCCGCGGCGACATGCTGGCGAGCGCCTGTCACAAACGCCTCGGCCGAGAACAACCCACCGAGCCACACACCCGAGGACACGCTGAGCAAGCCCTTTGAGTTGCCCGCGACAGTGGTCAACTCAGCGAGCTGCTTGACACGTCGACGGAAATCAGAAATCCATTCCGGCAGCGACAATTCATCGTAGACTTGGTACATCCGCAACCAAGCCTTCGGGGTTTGGTCACGGTACACCGTTTGCATCGCTTCGCGCACTTCATTCGTCGGCTTCATCTTGTACTGACAAACAGCCAGGACGGTGGACAGCAGCGTACGCACGGCCAACAAGAATTCGTTGCCCAACTCGACTTCACGGAACAAACAGCGGTACATTGGATCGCCAAAGTGGGACGCTTCACGCGACATGGCCGGCAGTGCGTCTGGCAGTTCGCCGAGCCACAACGTGACACGACGATCAAGCTCTTGGACCCATTTTGGTCGTGCATCCATCATCTCGGCGCTCGTCGAGTTCTCGGCTGCCGAGCCAAGCACCATCGTTTCTTCTTCATTCGAACTGGACAAGTCTTCGCTGCCATACAAATCTTGCATCGCCTGGAAATTGCGCAGCGTCTTTTGGCCTTGACTGGTGAGCAGCATGGTCTCCGCTGAGCGTGGCAGGCCGAGCCACGACGGTGGGTTCGTGCTGGGCAGCTCGTGGATCCATTCCATAAACTGTTGCTTCGTTTTCCCTTCGGAAATCGTGACAACGTCATCTTCGCTCACGAGCTGGAACGAATTCTGGTAGCTCTCCGGTGTGAACACGTTCGCCAACAGCGTGTCAAGTAGCTGTTCATCAAACTCATTGTCGATGCGACCGCCGTAGATCGATTCCTTGAGCGTCGTGCGGATCGCTGTCCATGGGATGCTATCCGGGGCGACATGCACACGGTTGTGGCCGACCGAGTTGACCCATCGATCAATCACATCACACGACCCTCGGAAATCCGACTGGCTGAACTCGTACGTCTTGGACCACCCGACTGGCGCGTATCGCAACCGTTCTTGGACAAGCGCATGGAACCACGCGAGTAACAAATAGAGTCGCGCACGCTCCGTCGGCGCCTTGTTCATCCGGTCCGATGAGATCCCGTCGAGCGAACGGATCATACTCGACTTGACACCACTAGGAGCTTCAAACACAAAGATGTCGCACATGCGTAGCAAGTTGACAGGCAAGTTTGGATGGATCTCGCTTGTCAAGAAGAGGCGAAAGCCTGGGTGGACGCTGTCGCGAGTGTTGTACAGCTTTTTCTCGATACTGACTAGCCACGATGGACACAAGTGCACGTTACGAAGCAACAACCACGAGCCACTCTTCAACGCCGTATTCAAACATTTTTCAGCTGTGTCAAAGCCTTCTGCGGAACCCATGGATACCGAGTTGTACTTCTTTTGAAGCGTCAGCGCAAGCTCATCGACTTGCGCGCTGGCGTCGAAACCAGTCGTGGAGCACATCAAGATGCCCCGCGTGGCGCGCGTGTCATTCTCGACATTCTTGCGCAGCTCAATCTCGCCACGCCATGGGAAGTCAGCGCCAAACACAGCGTCCACAAAGAGCTCGGCGGCGTAAATCGTACGGTCGGGACGAAGCATTTGCACCAAGACGACGCGACGGAACGCCGCACGACGAGGGCAGCTCGCCTCATCCACCATCGCTGCATCCCATCCTGGTGGAGAGACCTTTTCGGGCGCAGGGTGCTTGATAAACGCGTTCCACGCCGCCGCATTCTCTAGAATGTGGCTCTCAATATGCTTGTACGATGGCACCGCCACCAACTTTGCAAGACGTTCGAGCTCATCCGTTGAGAAAGCGGGCAGCAGCGACTGGAGCTCTTCGCGCGACTTCGTATGGTCGACTCTCGTTAACACGGACGAGTAGTTGACCAGCAACTCGACTTCGTCTTCGGTGGGGAAGTCGGCACTGGCGTTCGTTCCGTCCAACGCAACGCTTGTCTCGCGCGTTAGATCCAGATAAATCTGAGCCAACCGCATCGCAAACATGAGCTTGTCACTTTCAGCCAATCCGCGGCTCACACGACCTGCGATGACCGAGAAAAGAGTCTTCGACAAGTGCTTCAAACGTGTCAGCGCATCGCTAGTGCTCGTGTTGGTGCCAGTGGCCCCACTTGGTGAAGAAAGAACAGTGGAAAGAACTCCCAAAAAGTAACCGAGCGAGTACTGGTACAGAAAGTGGACAGACGAAAGCCCTTCGAGTGCGAAGTACAGACGCGACGCACCACGCGCCAGTGGGTTGTACAGCTTGGTCGCGTTTAGCACCGTCGCCATGGTCGTGTGGGTCTCCGCGACTTGACGCGAGATCTGCGCGGCCTCTGCCTTGGTACTCTCGAGCGCATTGATCACACTGTCGTCGTCGAGGATGTTGCCTTGCACGTTGTTGATTTGCTGCAACAGCAAATCCTCCAGCTCTCGCAAACGCGCTTGGTATTCGCCTTGGAGCTTGAGCAAGTTGTTGCGCCTTTCCTCTGCTTCAGGTTGCTCGTGTTTCATCAACAAACTCAAACTTTGGCTTTCAAGTGAACTTGGCGTCACCGTGAAATTGACAAACGTCACGCGGCTGCAAATGTCTGGTGTGAATCGGCATGACGGATCCCGCGTGATCAAGAACAAACGAAAGTCAGGCGAGTAGTCGATCTCTTCGCCGCCCAAGCGGATCAGCACACGGCCGCCAGTCTTGTACAGTTCGCGGTTCAGCACGGGGTTCAAGATCGGATCAATGTTTTCAACTTCATGGACCAGCAACGCCGTGCCAAAGCGGATCGCACTCGCCAACACTTTCATGAACGAACTGTCCAAGAAAGACGTCTGTGCGATCTTGGTGTTGTTGGTCTTGAGCGCGTAATATTTCATGATAAAGTTGTTGGCCTGCCCCGACGGGTCAATGATCAACGGGAACCGGCGGAAGCGCTCCAAGATGATCGCGTTCTCAAAGCACAACTCATCCGACGGCAACTCACTCATTTGCCACTCCAACTGCTGATTTGGACGTGACAAATAGTCGACAAAGCTCAACTGCGGGTTGGTTTGAATGGCCATGGTCGCCAAGAGATCACGCCAGTCTTGCACAAGAATCTTTCGCTGTTGGAAATCGAGAAAGCCAACGTACGTCAAAAAGGCCGACGAAAGCAACGTATCGCCAACAAGCGTCTTCATCTGGTTCTCAAAATTGTTGGATCCGGTCTCCCAGCGCTCGCTTTCGGCCAATAAACTCTCCAGCAACGCAACGGACCGTTCGACTTTTTTGGTCACGCCCGTCATATCGCTAGTAATTGTTTGCGCTTCACTGATGAGCACCGCATACTCTTCCGTGTAGGCCTGAATGCGAGTATCCAAGGCCGCGATCATCGCAGCGGCCTGCTCGACCCGCTGGCGGAGATCCGCCGATCGCTCGATCAAAGTTTGCACTTCCTCGCGCAATGGCTGGATGCTGTGCAAGATCTTGGTGTAGCTCAACTGCGACGTGACCCACTTGTACAGCGGACCACAGGCCTTGGATGCACGGTTCACCTTCTCGTACTCAAACTCGTCCGCGTTTTGCACGTAGTTGGTTTGGATCACGTGCCTTTGCTTCGCGGTGAGTTTTTCCGAATCAAAGTTGACAACTTGAGAGATAAAATCGTCGCGACGGATGAATTTTCTCAAGTCGGCCCACTCCAAACTGGTCTCGCCCAGCATGATCGCCACAGCTTCAAGGGTCATCTTGACCGCATTTGGCGGACGCGCCAATGCTCGAATCTCGTCGAGCTGCGGCTTGCGGATCGAGTTGACCGATGCCTGCGCATCCAACAACGCCGGCTCGGCGTCGGCGAGATCCGCTTCCACGATCTTCTTTCGAGAACTGATCTCTGCATCTCGTGCTGCCAGGTCCGCTGCCAACTGCTGCGTCTCTGTTCGTCGTTCTTCAGCTTCATTCTGGCCTCGGATCATCTGCTGCAGCTTCTCAGTGGCCTCGGATTTTTTTTTCTGGAGCGCTTTCTCCTTCACCGCCAACTGTTTCTGCAACTCGGCGACTTGTTCATGCGTCGCCTTGAGTTTTTGCACGCCGACGTTCAAGTGAAGTTGCTGGTCTTCCAATTGCGCACGCTTTTCCGAGTACAACGCAACAAACTGGCGAATAAACTCCAAGTAATCACGTGGCGAGATGTGGTTGTACTTGAGATGGCGCTTCTGCAAACGACGCATGTGGGTCAACACGGCGTGGTGGAACTGGACGATGGACGCGACCAACCCATCACGGAACGGCGAGCCCGTGGCGATATGAGCTGGCACGAGGCGAGCCAGCACATCCTCGGCTTCCACTGGCGTTTCAAAATCGTCCGCTGCTGCAAGATCCAATGCATTGGTGAACTCGTACGCGACTTGAGCGAGCGCATGGTCGTTCCACGTGCCAAACCAGTCGACGACGCATCGGTTGAAAAGCGCCGGCGACGTGTTGGTTCGGTTGCGGAAGTCGCCAGAGGCTGGATTCATCGTGAACACGACGTGCAAGTTGCGCTGCACTTGGCGAGTAAAGTATCGGAAAAGCTCGTCTTCGGTGTTCTCGACCATCACGCCATCGCGCTGCACGGCTTCTCGGCAGGCGTGCATCAACGACGTGTAATCATCGTCTTCGAACAGCCCAGGGACTTCACCCGATGCAAGCAGCGCGTTCATTCGCTCCAAGAACGCGGAGTCGAGAACGTTCGATTCGTCAAAGATAAAGCAAATCTTTTCCCCTTCGCATCCGGCACGTTTGAGCACGACTCGAAGATCCTCGTCAAAGTTTTCAAGCGTGTAGTGGGACGTGAGCTTGATCTGGAACACCGACATCCCATTCATCCAACTCACAAATCGAGACAGAACCGTCTTACCGGCGCCGCTTTCACCGACAAGCAGCAAATGGCCAAGCGGCTGGCGAAGCACGCGATCGATGCGCAGCACATGGTCAATGACCGAGTCAAAGACAACGAGCTGCACGTTCAATTCCTCTTCGTTGAAGACCCGCAGACGCGCTTCGATATGTTTGCGTAGGTCCACGGACGCCACTTCAGTGTAGTTCTTCGATAGCCACGTACTGAATAGCACGGCATTTTTGCCGCCATAGTCGAGCGCTTCCAAGATCGTCGCACATTGTGGGAAATGGTTGCGCAAGATCTGTTTCGCGGAATGGAAACACCACGCTTGCTCGTCAGGCGTCACCAATCGATCCATAAACAACCGCAACGCCTCGTGGAAGACGAGCTTGGAGAGGTTTTCCACCTCGATCTCGTATTCCAATGGCTCAATGGCTTCGTACAGCGCACGCATCCATCGCGACAACTCACGCGGACTGTAAATGTAATGCGGCTGCATCTCGGCTGTGAAATGGCGCTGATTCGCCGTGTAGACATCCACCATAGCGTCCGTAAGCGGCTGCACATACGACTTGAGCGACGGTGTAAGTTTGAGCAACGCCCGATTGAACGTGCCGTAGATCTGCTTGAGCGACGCATACGATGGGAAGTCGACGAGCAAAACAGGAGCATGACGAAGAAGACGTAGCGACAACGGAACACGACCTGGATCTGTCGGTGGGTTACACGCGCCGACGAACTGAATCCGTTGAAGCTTGACCCACGTGTTCTTGCCGCCGAGCCAGAACCCGCCTTGCTCAATCAGCTGGCGCAAGAACGTGATGACTCGTTGCGTGCCATACGCGTCAGCCTCTGGCAAGTTGACTTCGTCACAGAACACGACGAGCCATTTTTCAGCGGCGTTGGGTGTGAGGATCATGCCGCTTGGCGTGCGCTTGTACTCGCAGTACTGAGCAAAAGTCTTGAGAATCAGCTCTGGCGTCGTCCCAGACGAGAAGTTGAGACTCGCAAACTCAAACTCGGGCAAGGAGCTAATCGTCGACGTCAACGTCATCGTCTTACCACTACCTGGTGGGCCGCACAGGATCAATGGGCGGTGCTGCGACAACCAGCCGCGAAGTACCTCGACGTGCCGCAACGTATCCACTGTCGTGATGACAACGTCGGTCGAGAGAACGCGGTGGCTCTCCAGATCCAGCTGAGGCACCGAGCGCAGCCATGGACGCCACTGCGCGTCGTCGACGTTGACTTCGTATTCAAGCAAATTGTTGTCCGACGAGATCGTCATGGATGACACCGGGAAGTCGACACGGTTTTCGAGATTTTGCACCACAAATTCACACAGCTGAAGACGGTTCGCAAAGTCCATCGAGCCACCAAAGCCCCAGCTGATGGAAAACGCGAGCCACTTGGGCGTGAATGATCGCACTTGCTCATCAGCCATGGGGAAATCGGAATGGGCGTCATTATACTCGTGGATGCGGCTCAACCCACGTGCCAGCAATGAGAACATGGACATGAGCAGCCGCAACGGCGTGACTTCCATGATGTGCCGTAGGCCCATTGCTTGCTCGAGACAGGTTTCGATGATCGATGGTACGCTGCTTCCACTTGTCGGATAAATGATTTCCCGGATCGTCTCGACATAAACCTTTGCGGTCTTACGTAGCTGCTCTGAATCGCCTGGCTGCATACTGAACGACGACGTGCGCGTGAGATCGGTCGCGATCGACTTGAGGAAATACTCGACGATGTGCTTGGTTTGCACAGTATCCAGCGAGAACCACACCATTCCACATCGACTCACAGTCGCCAGTGTCGCAAAACGCAGCGTCTCCGTCTCCATCATGATCCACACATTCGGTGGGATTTCGAGCCGCTCGCCTGACGGAAGCGTCAAGAGTCGGTTGTCATCCAACACCGAGTTCAAGTTCTCAGCCCACTCGGGATCAACATCACCATCGAACACAATCCAATGCCTCTTCTCGCTTTCGCCACGAACGCTGTTGAGCACTTGGCGCAGCAAATGCGTGAACACACCGTCGGTCCACTCGAGCGTCGTGTTGTCCAGCACGCCATACAAGTGTTCTTTCGAGATGGCCTTGGGATCGATCACATGCGCTTCTCCCTTCATGCCGTCCACGGCTTCCATCGCGTCCAACAATACTCGCCACGCTGCAGATTTGCCCGTACCAGACGGACCGACCAGCATCACACCATGACGCAATTGCATCACTTGGTAGAGTTGCAACGCCTTTTCAACCCACTGCTTGTGTGCCACGAACCCACGTTCTTCCGCCAACTGCACGATGCGGTCGCGAAGAACTTGCTCTTCGACCACGGGCATTTCAGTTCCAGGGAACACGCCCTTCAGAAGCGTTTCAAACACAGCAACATCGTGAGCAACCAACTTGGGCAAAATCGTATCGCTGATGGAACCGAGCAGGGCCTTCGTCTCCAGCTGCTCGAGAACAGCTTGCTCTCCCATATCCTGGCGGCCGTTCGTGAGCTTGCGCTTGAGCTGACCGGCACTGACAAGTACACTTTTCAGCGCACGCAATCCGAAATCATAATGCGGTTGCTTCGACAACTGATCTTCACACAAGTTGAAGAGAAGCACGACCTTGGACGCGATTTGTTCAGCAATCGTAATGCCCTGCGAGAACAGCATGACCTCTGCGATCAGCTCGCGGTCAGGGGCAACCATCGCCATGCTGCGGAAGAGTTGCTTCAAGTTGTCTGGTAAATTCGATCGGCCCGCGTAGCCTGGGTTCATCGTCACGAAGATACCCACATCTGGATGCACGCGCACGCTCTTGCCCAGCAACTCAATGTTCGTAGTGGCTGCTGGCGCACTGCTACTTGCACTTTCCCCGTTCTTCTTCAACGTCAACACACCCGTTTGAATTGCTAGGATCTGCTGGGACACAGCCGACAGCACACGTTCTTCCAAACGGTTGAACTCATCGAAACAACCCCACGCACCGACTTGACATAAACCGACAAAGATGCGACCCATCGCTTGAAAATCAAAGTGTTCGTCACAGTTGAACACAAGGACAAATCGACCGAGCTGGGACCCAAGCGCCTTGACGGACTCAGTCTTACCCGTACCAGCCGGTCCAAAAGGATTGCCACCCATACCAAAGTCCAATGCCTGGGTCAACGTGAGGTAGCACCGCTCCGTCAACGGTGTTTGAACGAGTCGCTCCCCCACCCCAAGGTACTCGAAGCCATACGAAAAGCTCGCATTCGAGATCTTGATGCTGAGTTTCTTGAGTGGATCCGACTCGGACGGATAGAAGTAGTATCGCATGTGGTAGAGCCAGCGAAAGTCATCGGCACTCACAACACCAGCTTGGATAAGGCGACGGGTCACACTCTTTTGGTGGACAAGCTCAGTAATGAGCTGCTCATACTTTTTACGGACGTCATGCTTCAAGTCCACAAGAACGCGCTCGCTTAAAATGCGCAACACTTTTTCAATCGACTGCAGAACCACCTGGAGATCCGTCCCACCACCCGTCTTCAACGCGGTCTCAACCGATCGAGACCAATGCACTTGCGTCGCGAGGATGACAACTTGCGCTGGGTACTGAGCCACCCACTGAAGATACCAGTCGGCATTGCTGTCCGACGGGTACGAGCGAACCGCATCATCCAACAACGACGACAGCGCTTGGCGCATTTGATCTTCCACCTTGCCAAGCCACGCGTTGATTCGCGTATCTTCCTGGGTCTTGACAGGCTGCTTGAACTTGACGACTTCTCCTTCGCGCGATACCATGCCGACAATGGTGCTGTTGTTCGACTGTGGGTCCATCTCCAGCGACACAATCCCTGCAAACATCTTGGACAAGTGGCGTTGAATCTGAAGCGGCTCCTTACTGTTGCCAATCATTTCCAACAAATCCTCGTCACCAACAAAGTAGAAACGTGGGAACGCCGACCGCTGGCGTTCGAGGTACTCGCCAAGCGCTCGTTGCACATTGCCCATCATCTCCTGCTGGCGTTCGAGCGAATGGTACAAGTTGGGGATATTCGCGACTTCGACAATCAGTGGGTTATGCGCCACACGCTTCATGGTCGATGTAAATTCGTTGTCAATACTCTGGAAACGAGTAAATTCCTTCGGAAGCTGCTGCTTGATATCCGCCGAGCCAAAGAAAATGCCTTCCAAGTACACCCAGCGGCGCTGGACATCAATCCAAAAGTCCAGAATGCCCCGAATCCGCGTAAGTTTGTCTTCCCACGATCCTGCTTGCTCCGCGAATACACGATAGTACGGCGACTGTTTCATGCTGGATAAACTGTTCAAGTGTTCCTCCAGTTTGGCGAAGATTTCGTCCCAGCCACGAATGATGCGGCAGCGGTTCTGGTAATTCACGAGGTCCAGTTGGAAGTTGGACCAGTAGTCAGAAACTTGACGCAAGAACTCGTCCAGCGCCATCTCACCCTGCGCAGTGCGAATGATCTGCTTGAGCTCTTGGTCATTCGCAAAGATGCGCGAGTCCCAAAAGTGGCGAAGCGTCAGCTCTGAAAACGCTGAGCTGATACGAAGCAGGCGGAGGATATGCTTCCAATGGCGATCACGAATAGCATCCGACTTGAGCTCGGAGAGCAATGAGTTCATCGACTTCTTGGCTTGCAAGCTGGTGAGAGCATGCTCAAACGCTTCATACTGCTGAACCCGCGCCGGGAACTGTCGCATCTCATCAATCACTTCCTCGAGCTGTTTGCGGATTTTCCGAGGTTGCACGGCCGACCACAACATCTCGTACAGTTCATCGACCTGGTTCCACGTCTTTGCGATACACTTCCACACTTCGTCCAGGCCGGACAGTTCCTCCATCACACGGTACAATGAAGATGAGCTACTGTTCCGATCATCGTTCAGACCGGAGCCGGCAGATGAAATATCCATGGCGTTCAATGCCGCCGAAATTTTCTCTTGTTCGTGGCGTAGCAACTTGAACCTTGTGTCAAAGAGCATGAGAACTTCGAGAGACGATTTTGGAGGTTGACCACCTTGAAGAGGTTTGGAGCTGTCCCACTCCGAGACCGTCTTCGTGATCTTGTGGTCGAGCACCGACTTTTCTTCTAAGATCTTGGCTTGCAGTTGTGGCAGCTGACTCTCCATGGCAGCACTCTTACGTTCAAGAAGCTGCACAAACGCATCCCATTCGCCTTCAACATTGGGCAATGATGGCCAATCTGAAGAAAACTTGAAGCGCTGCTTCTTGAGTAGTCGCTCGCCTTGAGAGAACGAATCCATCGCACTCTGCCAAGTCGGTCGCATCATTCGCATCTCCTGAATCAACGTGATTGCAGCGACCACTTGAGACGTCGCAGCTTCTAGAGCGTGCTGCTCCAAGAGTGCGCGCTTGGTCGAGATGGTCGTGTAGAATCCGTTGATCTGGTTGCACAGTAAATCGCCGAAATGCGAGAGGAACTCATTGTGCCACGCATCGTACTTGACGTTGACTTGCGCCTGCACTTGGTGGTAATTGATCGTGATCGGACCACAACGCTTCGTGTTGTGCACCGCGTCGAAGCTGTTGCGCTCGTTCTTGATCTCCATCAAGATCTGCTGCCACTTGCCAAGGTCTTCACCGACCGAGTTAATCGCCGTTTGTGCGTCCATGTCCCACAGCGCTTGATATTGCAACCACGTTGCCACATACTCTTCGACCTCAGTGATACTCACGTCCACCACACTGAATGCCTGGACAATGAGACCTTGTGGCAGCAACCCAAGCACGTCCTTGAATGCGAGGTCACGACGACGCACACTGTTTTGACGACGCGCTGGCGACGACAGAGACATGGTCGAGCGTCCGTACACATTTTCATACGACGATGCCTGAAGCTTCGGGAGATCGCAGACAGAGTTAATGAGACCCTGTAGCTGTTGCATCCACTGCGTTCTCGCATCGTCAATCGACGGCTCCAGGTACAACACTTGATTCTTGAGCAAAATCTGATGAGTCGTCATCACGATGCTTGCCGCATCCAACGCCGTTTGAAGCGCCTTCTCGTCGCCATGGGTTTGGAAACATAAAATCCAGCCTTGCAACCCGCCTTCCAGCTTGACCGCGAGGATTTTGGACACCGATTCATTGAGGTTCGTCACGAACATGGACAGGTTGGCATATCCTGCGAGGTTCAACTCATCGACAAGAGCTTGCACTTTTTGAAGGGTGGCCTTGATCACATCGGGCTTCGCATCCTTACTCGATCGAATCGATTCAAAGAATTCCCCAATTTCGTTCGTCTTCACCAGCAACTCCTCAACTTTCTCCTGGAGGCGCTCCACTTTCATCGCCAGGTCCGTCACGTACTCGGCGAGACCATCGGCATGCCATCTCATCTCGTTGCCTTTCGAGAATGTCTTGCCAATTGTCGCCCGCACTTCACGCACAAAGCTCGCTACGAGCGGTTCAAAAATGGGCTGGATACGATGGCAGGAGCCCACATACGCTTTCAAGCTCGCGTCCAGTGAAGTCGCATATGGGTACTTGGATTTCGCATCTTCTGCGATCATTTTGAGTGTAAACGGCACTCTGTAGCCCAACCATTCCAGGTTGCGCACTTCCTTGAAAAGTGTCACAATCTGTTGATTGAAGGCCACAACAAGTTTGCGTCGTTCTCCTTGGGGCGTGTCCTCCGTCACGATATTCAGGATGATGTTCTTGATGTCAAAAATCGGCATTGACGCGAGCTCGTTGACCCATTGATCAAAAATCAGTTGCGGGTTGAGCTTGGCCATGAACGCCTCCGATGCCACCTTCAGCGCCTTGCCTTCCACGTGCTGTTCCCACCCAACGCCAAGCACACTCTCCACGCGCGACAAGAGCATCTTCAACTTGCGCTCAATTTGCTTGGCCCACATGACGGCACCAGCGATTGGTGGGATGTCACGCAGCTTGCTCATGCGAGACGCATCCGACAGCGCATAGTGCGCACGGAACTTGGCCTGCAGGTTGCTCACGTCTTCTTTCACGTTCTCAATGAGTTGCATCTGGAACTGCTGGACGGCGCTGCGGATACGAGGGCGGAAAAAAAGCGCATTGTACTTGGAAAACACGCGGAACATTTCCTCCGCATTCGTGGTGGCGCTGAGCCGACTGATCAAACTTGTGATGATGCGACCCTCGACACGGTCGATACACAAGTCGTACGCCTTGCGCAAGTTCTTCCATGCGGCTGTTCCTTCGCTGGATACGTCCAGTGGATTCAAACCACTGAACTGGGCGTACGCGGCGTTGATCTCCACGAGTGTGTCATCACTGACATCGCTACGTGCATCCACCGAAGTGCCCAGCACACGCTCAATTACGTGGCGAAGTTTCTCATGCTGCTCGCGGAACTCATACAGCTCCAGAAGCCGTTCTTCAACGCCCGAGTGTTCCATTTGAAGCTCGGACAAGAGCGGTGGCTTGTCCGTGTTCATTGTCCCACGGCGCTTGGACAGCTCCTTGGCCAATTCATAGAGCGTCGATACTTGGCGATGCCAAGTCGAGAACAGCTCTTTGCACTGTGCGACTAAACTTTCAAACTGGTCGATTGGCATCTGCACCAAATTGTAGCCACGCAACAAGCTCACAATCTGTTCCGTGAGATCGCTCGACATGACTTCCACGAGATGCAACAGCCGCGAGAGCTTGTACTCATCGGCCACACGGATCTTCTTCAAATGCGTGAACACCGACACGACGCCTTGCGTCAGCTGACTGATATCGGTCGCCGAGAGAATCGAGTTCATGGGGAAATCTTTCATCAACGCCATGACACTCGAAACACGCTGGCGCGCTGGGCCAAGGCCATGGTCGGCGTTGAACGTGACTGTCGCCAAGTACCGCTTCGCGCGCTTCAACACCGCAAGCGTGACTTCAACTTCTGGCGACCCCAGTTTGGCTTCCGCGCCCAACAATGCGCGATTCAAGTCGCACCAAAAATTGATTTCTTGGGTCGTCGTACCGGGCAGCGGCTCACTGTACATACATACATACATGAGCACGCCATGAGTCAGTCACGTCGCCTTATGCCAGTACTGGCCAAAGCGAGAAAGATAAAACCCACCTGATGAGACGCGTGACTTTCTGAATTTCCTTGATCCACTTGTTCACACCACCTTGGATTTCATTCAGAAATGCCACGTCGTGCACTTTCTCTTCCAGTCCCAACGCCTCCACGTTGTCCACTAAAATACCTTTCTCGCGGGCCTGTAGGATCCACACAAAAAAAAAAAAAAACTTTAGCACTCGGGACAACCGACACCCAACATGGAATGTCCTGCATCAAATCACGGTTCGTCGTCGTTACCAGGTTCGCAGCGCGCTGGATCACGGGATGGAAGAGGAGGTTCACTTCTGGAATTTCGATATTCTGCTGATACTGCAGCAGCGCGAGCTCCAATTCTTTCATGCGGCGGCGGATCGCAGGCAACCCGCGGGCGCTTTCGTTGTTCAAATTCGTCACTTCCGATTGTGGCTGATGCACTTTCGAGTACTCATTCACAAGCGGACCAAACGACTCATGCACGTAGTTGTACACCACAGACAACAAGTCATCGTGCTGCTGGTCGTCCTTGTCATCTTCGTCATCGTCCTCGGTCGTGTTGCCGCTGCTCGCCGAAGTCGCTTCGCCACGGGACTTGATCGCGTCATTCTTTTTCTTGCCCATGCCGAGCGTCATGACCTGCATTTGCTGCGTCAGCGGCACGTCACTCGTCAATGGAGTGCCCGTGCGTTTGATGAAGCACACGATATCGTGGCCACGTTGCTTGCTGCTCGTCGCGTATTCAATGCCAAGATTCACACGCAGTCGAAACGTTGTCGTCTTGGTCTTGTTTTCACCACTACCACTCACTTCTTGGACCTGGAATGCGTGCACTTGCAGCACACGCACCGTCGTATCGCTCACAAATTGTTCCACCACGACTGTGGCGGATGGCAAGTTCAAGTCGCGCGAAAAAGCTTCAACCAGAGCCGAAGATTCGCCCAGCAAAGGCACACATGTTGTTTGCAGGTATCGCACAAACGAACCCACTGCGACCGACGCATCTGCTGCAGCATTGCTGCCGCTTCGCACCAACGCGGACGGATCTACACTCGCCATACCGTCACTTGTCTCGCCGTCCGCTCTTAGTCTTCGTCAGATCGCGGACTCACTTCTCCTCCCCCTTGTGGCTTGTTCAAAAGGAAATAAAGGCAACGAATGTGACGCGAAGGTCGCGCCAGCATAGCGACACCCGCGCGATAGTGCCATACGTCCAAGATGGCGGATCCGAGCCTTGAGTATGCAAGACAACTCAACGCCTTCCTTGATGAGCCCTTGAGTCCAATTCACTCCAACGCTGTATGAATTTGTCTTTTGATGATGGAAATTCACAGCGGTGAACTGGTTGGAAAACAGAAATGCACAACGCATTGGAGGTAGGTAAAACCAAATTAAAAAAAAAAAACTACTATTCACATGTACTCATACTTATGGTCCTTCCTCATCTAAGCGCCTCACTGATTTGGCTTCTTCTTGTTTAGCTTGTTGATGAGTGACTTGTGGATGTAAGGAATGACACCACCACCAGCGATGGTTGCCTTAATCAGCGAGTCCAGCTCTTCGTCTCCTCGAATGGCCAGCTGCAGATGGCGCGGCGTGATACGCTTCACCTTGAGATCCTTGGAGGCGTTACCAGCTAACTCAAGCACTTCAGCCGTCAAGTACTCCATAATCGCAGCAGCATAGACGGCTGCGGTTGCGCCGACTCGCTGGTTGTTCGCCACGCGTTTCTTCAAGAATCGATGGATACGGCCAACCGGGAACTGTGAATCATGATGCAAAACATAGATGTTAATTGATAACACTAACATCTATCCGCCTTGAGTCGAAACGCACCTGCAAACCAGCACGTTGCGAGCGCGATTGAGGCGCTTTCTTCGAGGTCACTCCCTTGCCACCCTTGCCACCTTTGCCACCCTTACCACCGCTGATAACTCCCGACTGTCCGTACATAGCATATGATGTCAGCACAGCGAACGATCCATCAACTAGGGCCACTCCTGCTGATCTTCCGGTGGTGTGAGCTGCGCCATCTTCCGATTCCCACGCACCATTTCAACTTTGTTGCCTTGTGTCTTTTGGTCTGTCTGTCTGACTTTGAGCTCCACAACAAACAAGAACAAACCCCAAAAAAACGAGGGAAAAGTGCGGCTCCAAAGAAGGATTTGACTGAAAAACCTCGAGATGATCAAGGTTTTATTGATGTTTCCCACCATTTTCAAGTTTGAACAGCTCCAACAAACATATCTTTTGACAGTCAACGTGTTTTCACACAAATGGAACAATTTTGACTTGTTTTGTGATTTTGATGTAGCCAATCGTACTGAATTAGTGATCTCAGCACCGACCCCAAAATCGAGGACGAGGACGAGTGGCATTGCGACTCGTACCATTAATTCTGCAGTCGATGAGGACGCTGGCAGTTGCAGCTGGCCTCGAACATGTAGCCGTTCTAGAGCGTCTATGATGATTGGCGGGGACACCAGTGTCCACACTTGTCGCCAAAACTGGTGTGCTTATACAACTTGTGGAGCCGATCCGAAGAATCAATCATTTCCAAAATCACCAAAAGCCCAAGACCAGCCTCCTCCAAGCAAGGAAGTAGAACCTCGCAGTAACACGCCAACTTCCTCCAAGCAAAGAAGCAGCACCACTCAGCAACTCCCCAGCCTCCTCCACGCAAGCAAGCTGCACCAGCAGCAACTCGCGAGAAACTATGGCCAGCCTCACCGTCTCCCCCACGGATAAGTCCGCCACGAAGACCACGACCAAGAAGAGTCACAAGGTCAGTCGAGCCCTGGACTTTACCGATGAACTTCCACCAGAACAAGTAAATAAATACCGGAGCGACGCAAGCGTTGCAGTGGCCGCAGCTTTGCGAGTGAGCGATGAATCGCGTTTTCAACAATACGAAAACTACATCCGAAACATGGACGACAAGCTCTCACATGAGATCCTACGAACCTTCAACCCCAAAAAGCACACAAAAGGGGATGCATTGGCGTGGATGTCGACCAATATCGGAACTCTCCCTGACGACGCAGGAACCAAACTCACCCTGAAACAGTGCGCGGATGTCTCGCTCGTCGCCGTCGCGTTGGCTAAATACGGTAGCTCGACGCTGAACGAACTCCACGAAGTCAAAAAGCTGGATAGCTGGAAAAAAGTCTCGACACAGTCATACGAGGCACGCAACGAAAGAAAGCAGAATCAATACAGGGACCAGTCCCGATCAACGCTGAAAAGCTGCAAGCAGGTCGCTCACTATGCTGGACTGGACGTTGTGTTCAAACTGAACGCAGACCTGCCACCTCAGCATCGCGTCGCAGTCGCGGACTTGGAGACAGTGCTCAATGACTTCGCCAACTTTCGGATGGTGTTGAGAAGCACAAACCAACAAGGCGGCCTGCATGCCAACGTCGACGCCTTGTTTCTACATGCTCATCAAGGCGTCGTCGACAAGCAACTGACTGCTCAAGAACGCGAGAGAGTATTGAAAATCGTCCAGTTTTATCAATCCGATCACTTCCAGCAAGAGATGATTGAACGTGGCGGCGAGCAACTCTACGCAAAAATCCGCAATGTCGTTAACAAGTTGGACACCGCAACGCCATTGGCCAACCGCGGAAAGTTGTGGGACGGGCGGAAAGACAAGCGGTCTTTGCAATCGCCTTCAGTGTCCGCGACACTGAAAAGTGACGGCACACCAGATCGCCGATTCAAAGTGAATCAAGTTTTGAGCCGACAAGATCTCGAGGGTAAGGAATCCGCTGCGCCGCCTGCGCCGACAGCGGTGCGACTGAAGAAAGACGGCACACCCGACCGCCGCTCTCGCGCTGCCAAATCCGAGGAACCATCGACTGCGACTACGGCTCGTTCACAGGCGTCTTCTCAGCGCCAACCACCGCCACCACTGGCAAAGGCAAGCGCCGTTCACGTGAAGGCGGATGACACACCTGACCGACGCTATGCGGAAAACAAAGCTCCACCACCACCACCGGCAATGGCGAGTGTCGTTCACGTCAAGGCGGACGGTACACCTGACCGACGGTATGCGGGGAACAGAGCGCAATCTCCAGCAGCGGCCACCATCGCTCCGACACCGACATACTCCGGATCGTCATGCTCGTCGAGCAGCAGCAGCGCAAGCCGAAGCAGTGGCGGCGGCGAAGGCCGCGTGATGCATACAGGACCGCGCGGGGGCACGTACTACGTGTCCTCGGGTGGCAATAAAGTCTACAGCAAATAATACTTCGTGGTATGATTTTGAACACGTTTTTTTTGACTCATCTATGCACAGTCCGTTCACTTGGACTCCAGCAATTCAGCTCACCTCTTTAATCACATATTTTCTCTCAAATAACCCGTATTAACTGATTTCCCAAACCTTGTACATTCGCGAACAGCTTCCTTTTTTGCCGGTTGGTCCATTTGGTGGAAGAATATTGCGATCCACCCGAAGAACAACAATCGATCCGCCATGGCCACCAGCAGCTCTCTGCGTCCCGTCGCGCGCTCGTGGTTTAATGTGCCATGCGAGAACCCGTCGCTCGCGCCAGGTTACCGCGCACTGCATATCTGTGCTATCCGCAAGGATTGTATCTACATTTTTGGAGGTATGGCTTGTTGGTTCAAAAGGTTTACAATGGAGACAGACCACCATGCATGCGCCGCCACAACTGCTGACTTGTTCACTGCCCAAACAGGCTACGATGGCTCCAACAGACTAAACGACTTCTTTGAGTTTAACTTCACGCGCAAGCTCTGGTCCGTGATGCCTGCGACCGGCTTCGTGCCGACTCCTCGCGACCGGCACGTGGGCGTCGTGTACAAAGACTCGCTCTACGTGTTTGCCGGGTTCGACGGCAGCTCGCGCGTGAATGACTTTGTACAGTTTAACTTCTGTGCGTCTCTCTCACAACCAACGCGTGCGGTTGATTCACTAGCACTCACTATTGGTTGGTTTCCGTTGTCCAGTGACGCAAAAATGGAGCAACGTGGTCGTGAATGCTGGCATGCCACCTACTCCGCGCCACAGCCACTCAGCTGTTGTCTATGGTGCGTACACGTTTATTCGTGTGGGTTTTGGCGTTGTCGCCGTGTATAGTTCTCATGGAGTTTTCTTGTGATCGTGTAGACAAGTCCATGTATTGTTTCGGTGGGTACGACGGCAGCTACCGGAATGATTTCCACGAGTTTAACTTTGGTACGGTCACCTTCTCATGGACATGGAGCTGTGTGCGTATCAAGTAGTTGATAAAGTGGATGTTTGTAGAGACCGGCACATGGACGCTTGTCGGTGCAACTGGACGGGTGCCACGTCCACGGTAAGATCCGCTCAGCATATCAAGATCTGGAGACTCTGAGCTGCAATGGCTTCTAAATGGTGTCATCGACTGTATACGCAGCTACCGCTCCTCGCTTGTCGTGTACAAGAACAGTTGCATTCTGTTCGGTGGCCACGATGGCTCGCGTCACCTGAACGATGTGCAAGTGTTTGATTTCGGTGAGGGCTCTCTCTCGTTCATTCCAGTGATTTGTTGTTGTTTTACCCGTGCTAACTTTACCACCTTTCTTTTAGCACTACGCACTTGGTCGACGCTGGTGGCGGAAGGGCCAGCGCCGATCCCACGTGACAGCCACATCGCGGTCATCCAATCCAACTCGCTGTACATTTTCGGTGGCAGCAGCGGCACCGCGATGAACGACTTCCACGAGCTCAACATGGGTGGGTTCACGAAACTGCTGCATGTTTTCACAAACGGTATCCTGATCTTTCTATGCCATGATCATCAGAGACCAACAAGTGGCAAGCCATTCAGTCGAAAGGCCCGCCTCCAGGGCAGCGCTTCTGCCACGTTGCTGCGATCTACGACTCGAGCTTGATCATTTTTGGCGGCTACGACGGCAGCAGCCGCCTCAACGATTTCACCCAATTCCGGTTCGGTGAAGATGAGTTTGAACTGGACATCCCTGAGAGCACGATCATCTCGGATCTGCGGCTGCTTGTCAACAACGAAGTCATGAGCGACATCACGTTTGTCGGTACGTGTATCGTACCCTTGAGCGACACAAACCATGGATAGGCAATCGCTGACTGTTATGGTTTCTTTTGTTGTTGTTGTGCAGTCGAGGGTATCCCCTTGTACGCACACAAGATCCTGTGCATGCGCTGCGGCTACTTCAAGGCCATGTTAGGAGGCGAAATGCTGGAAAGCCGTGCGCGGGAAGTGGTCATCAACGACGTGCGTCGCCCCATCTTCCTGTCGTTTCTTGAGTATTTGTACAGCGACGACATTGACGTGTCGGTCGAGAGCGCCATGGAGCTGTTTGTCGTCGCCGACCGCGTAAGTTCCTTTTCCCATCTGTTTGCTTTCAGCGCTGTAGTCTATTCACTCCACTGACATTGTACATACTGTGGCAACAGTACGGCGTCGAACGGCTCAAGCGCATTTGCGAGCGCCGCATGTTGCTTTCGTTGTGTACGGACAACGCCGCGTCGATCCTCCACGCGGCGGACCTCCACAACGCCGCTGTGCTGCGCGACCAGTGCATTTCCTTCATGCTCAACAACTTTGACGCCGTCACGAAGACCGCGGCATTTGAAGAAATGGGCCGCACCAATGTTGATCTTGTCTTTGAGTTGCTGAAGCGACGTTGAGACGTCGAAACTGTCTAATTTAATATGCCTCCTTGCTTGTATCCATAAAATCCTATGCACCTCCAATATATGATAGCTTGTTGCAATGTGACGACCGGTGACTTGGCAGGCAATAAGAGTTGGATGGCTTCACACTTGCCACTGCGAAATTGCGTTCTGTCGTCGGCTGTAAATCGTGGTCGCGATGATGGCGCTGCTATCGGCAGAGCGCAAAGCGCAATAAGAAGCGATTAAAGCACATACCGACTGAGTATGAAGCAGCGCGGATGGCTCAGAACAGCAGCGGTGCTCTGCGCTTGCGGGTGCGCTGTCTTTGGCGTGATTCTGCATGAAGGATCGAACGGCGCGGTCAACTCGCTGCGATCGGAGCCACACCAACCCCGACGGCTTCAGAATGCCCCTGTTGTTGCGCCAGAGATCCCCGATAATGTTTTGCAAATGAGCGGTCCAACTCGAGCGCCAGCAGCGGATGATACCGCAACCACAGAAGGTAATGACGACGAAGCCAAGGTAGTGGATGACGGAGCGGATACCAACGATGAAGGAGCAGATGCCAACGCAGGGGATGAAGGAGCGGATGCCAGCACAGGGGATGAAGGAGCGGATGGGGACGAACATAACGATGCTGGTCCATCAGCAGAAGGAGCCGTTTCGACGGCCGATGCTGACGCCACAAAACCTACCAAACCTGGGAAGGGGTATGTGACCACATCTACCGATCCGGTCCTTGTGATCGAGACCTCGGTCATCAAGATCAAAGTCTCCAAGTCGCTCAAGAAGAAGAAGAAGATGACAAAAGCTGCGAATGACGATGCAGATGCCAAGGGACTGTTCCCATCGACCGTGGAGCCATCCGCTCTCAAAGTGTCTGGCAAAAAAGCCACAAAGGGAGCGAGTGAAGATTCGGATCTTGTCGAGGCGTCTGCCAAAGACGACTCAGGGTCGGGCGATGACGAAGCACCCAAAGACAACGCCGAGAAGAAGTCAGCGGCGTCCAGTGGATCTGCTGGTGCAGACACTGAAGACAAGACGACAGAATCGCCTGATAGTGACAAAGACGCTGCTGAAGAAGTGGAAGCAGGAGAAGGGGAAGATGTACCACCAGCAGGAGCAGATGCATAGGAGATTTGCAAATTGGAGTCATTTTTGACCATCTGTGTTTTTACTGGTCAAATATATTCAGTTTCCAACCAATCATATGTCTCCACCACTTCAAAGCCCCCCTTCCCTTCGGGACACCCACATCACACACGTAAATGATGCCAGACGCACCGCCGACTCCGGACGATAATGCACTGCGAGAGGCAGCCGATGGCTTCTTCCTTGCAGCAGAACACGGGCGCTCTGATGTGATCAAAGCGCTGGCTGACCACAGCGAAGGGCGAATCGATTTTGCTCGAATTATAGACCCCACGACGGGCCGCTCGCCGCTGCACGTGGCTGTCGCCAACCGCAAGACCGACGCGCTGCGCGTGCTGCTCGCGGAAGGGTTCCCGCCACACACGGAAAGCTTTTCGACCCCTCCTTCAAGTGTCAATGGCAACAACAGTGGTAGCAGCACCATCAAGCGCACAGCGTATGCGATGGCCGTGGAGGCCAAGGCGCATGATCTCGTGTTCGTGTTCCACCAGTTTGCCATCCAACAAGTCGCCATGGATAACGTGCAAGGAGTCGAGCACTTGCTCGCGTCTGGCGTGGCTGTGGATGTCACTGATGGCGCTGCGCATGGCAACACCTTGTTGCATTGGGCGGTTACGTGCCGTGCGATCAAAGTCGCGACGTTGTTAGTGGCAAGTGAAGCCGCGAAAGCCGTCCACTTGGTTGACCAGACGAATACAGAAGGTGCGACGCCGTTGCACTTGGCGTGCCGCGACGGTCAGATTGAGTTTGTGCGCGTGTTGCTGGACCACGGCGCGAACCCGCGCTGTACGGGCACTGGCGGCTTCTGCAAGGACAAGTCGCCACTGGATCTGGTGACATCGACAGAGATTCGCACGATTATGGCGACTCGTGAAGAGCGACTGCTAGCAGAAACGTCGCGTGCGGAAGCCACTACTATGGCAACAACAAGCGCAAGCGGAAAGAGCAGTGAAGAGAGAGGCGCTGGAACCACGATGGATCATGGAGACACCACTGTGGACGATGAGCTGGCCGCCATGCGACGCAAGCATGCTTTGCAAATGGAAGAGAAAGACTTGTTGATCCGACAGCTGAAGACGACCATTGAATCACTGGTGGTGGAGGCGCAAGAGATTCGTAAGCTCGGGGAAGAACGAACCGTGCTGGACTACGTCCGTAAACTCCGAGAGGTCAGCGGTAGTTATTGCTCTATGATGCCGAGGTTGGATCCAAAGCAGCTGAACACTGGAATATCTTATCATGAACACAGGAAAAGGAAATTGTGAGGCGCCAGTTGGAAGATGCGGAAGACCACATTCGGATACAGCAGCAGCAAATTCAAGAACTCAAACGGGAGATCCGACAACTCCATGTTCCGGTACGTACAAAATTGGAATCTGTAAAGAAGGGGTGGAAAGGTGAAAAATGCCTGACGTTGTTTCATGCACCAAAAATACAGCAACAAGAATTTGTGGACAGTAAAACCATAACAGCCACTGGAGCAGCAGCTGCACCAACCGAACTTCCCGTGGCATCCGCGAGTGTGCCACCTTTAGCCGTCCCAGAAGACCTCCGCCAAGTGGTGCATGAGACGCTTGACGACGGCTCACTCAGCGTACCACCAATACCACCGCCAAACATCGACACGAGTACAGATGCACCACGATCGCAGCAGCGTTCACAGGTTCCAACGCCGTCTGGCTCTCAAAGTGGGGCGTGGGGCGATGTGTGGAACGTATTGTGGGGGAACGAGCTGCAAGTGGACTCGGTTGAAGTGGATGGAGAAGTGATTATGACAGTATAGTGGAAGTAAAAGTAAACGAGCTACGAATGAAGTGACGAGTTATTTGGTTGAATTTACTCGTTCCACATCTACACAAGGATGGGACTGCGTGCCACAGAATTCGTCTCTTTTGCGACGGGTTCATCTGCGTCTGCGGAAACGATGCCAATACCGTTGCATAGTTTGTTTTCATGAGGTAGTGTCGCCTCCGACAAAGACATCGGCATTTCTTTATTTCTTGCTTGCTGCCCAACTACCACAGACGCCCAGATAAATTGGACGTTGTGGACATAACGTTTGTCAATGTTCATGTGATCATACGCAGTGGCTGTATGAGCGTTTGGACTGGATGGGGGGGGGGGAAC